>VBVR01005838.1:0-11267 GCA_011638315.1 Tetramorium parvispinum
TGTGTATAAGAGACCGGTGCCCCGAGCGTGAAATATCGCGGTGCAGCGGTCAGAAACATGATGTGCGTATTATTGGCACTTTCATCGAAGAATTATGTATTTTTTCATATTGCACGCTCCCGTCGAAGGTGAAACGAGACCCCGCGCAAATCGCATCTGCTGGCTGGCCGTAACCAGTCGCCACTTGGATTCGACTAAATCCAAGAGCACACCGGTGAATTTTAACGGGATGCCAGGCACGATATTGACAGGTGTCGCAAACCGAGCAGTGACGTGGAATATCTTAAGCGATATGTTTTCGGGTTACGTAAGGATTGATCGGAGTGAGACGCGCTATCTTTCGAGCTATCGCTCTGTAAATTCACCTCGAAGTAAATGCCGATAATGCGCCACGTTCGTAGATAGAGATTGAACAGGTGAACGTTCCACGATGTATAATATTAAAACGTGACGTTTTGACATTTTCGATACAATGTTGTACAATATATTCGCGTAATAAATAAACAGCACGCTCGCGCGTTGTCAAAAGTATCGTTCCGCTCTGTCGTAAAATATATAGTCCTGTCATAGCTTAATGTCAACAAATATTTATATCCACAGTGTTGCAGGATGCAACATTGTAAGCGCACAGGCGAAATGTTTCCGCCTATAACGCCTTTCGCTCATTCCGCATCGTTAACTCGGCGACGCCGCGCCTTCCGTGCGTTGCCGCGTTATCAATCTATTTTTCTCGGCTGCCGCCAGTCGGGCCATCAGCTTTAAGAGACGTGCCAGGAGCCGGTATAACGTTCGACGGGCGCGGAAATGAGGTCGAAGGGAATAAGGGGGTTATTGAGTTAGCGGTGTATATCGCGTTGCGAAGAACTCCCCGTGAAGTGCCCTGATAGTCACGGCACGTGGAATTTGCGACAGTTAAAGTTGTCGCCGACGTGGCCCATTTTCGGGACGGCCCGTATCCGCGTAGCACATTTAAAGACCCGAGGCGAAGGAAGGCCATAAAATTTATATCGAAATTAATTCTATGCCTCGCGGCTGTCGCGAACTGTTGAAAATGACTGAGCTACTTACTCGGATGCTCACGATCTACCAAATGTTATACATTTGATTATTATTGACAAATGTTATGTACGTTTGATTAATATTTTATTGCTTTTCGAAAGATACAAAATACGTTTATACTTTCGAGCGATACGAGCTGTAATTCATCGAGTAAGCGAATAAACAAGCCGCAGCAACGGTGAATGCGACAATGACAATAAATTAACAAACGAAAAACAGCCGGCATCAATTTTCAATTTAATCACGAGCCATTAAATTAATGTTACTCGACGATGATGAAATTGCCCGGGGGACCCGGGGGTCGGGTTTTGCAGAAACCCGCTATTCTCTCGAGCGATCGCCGAACGGCGAGCGGGATGACTTCACTCGCTGCAGATTAAGGCAGAGATACGTCGGGTGTTACGTGCAATCGACGATACACCCGGCACCGTCTTTGTCTTCTCCGAGGCTGCTCGAGATCAAGATATATTCGGCCCGCTTCTTCGTCTTTTCGCTTTACGCATTCCCCAAGGTGTCTTTAGTCTTTTCTCTCCGTCGTGGTGCCGCGTTCCTCCTCACGTATCAACCGCGCATTCATTTATCAACCCGAAACCTTGTCGTCCCCTTCTGTCCGCATGCGGGTGTGTAAGTTTGTATAGCCGAGTCTAAAGACGGCATTTGTATGTGGGCCGGTTAAGTTCGACCCCATGCACGGGAAGGTTAAGACCATTTGCGTCTTGGGAAATCGGAATGAAGATACTCGACGGTTCTGTCGACTGACCCTCTTACAGCGGGAACAAATTACCGGAAAGTAGAGCGGCGTTATTTTCGGCGCAACGGAAAGGAGGATATGTGATATATGATAGGCGTGATCAAAATCTGTCCGAGCTGATTTATTAATAGAAATGAAAAGAGCATGTAAAAAAGTGTAGGTAAAAAAATAGAAAGATCAATGTTTAGGGGTGCATGAATATACTAGATTTCGATAGAAGTCTTCATACGCAATCGTCTCACAGTATGAGAAGACGAATATTATTATGTCGCGAAGAATTTTGCTTGAGTCTATTTGATCCTGCTTCATATAATAATAATTGTTAAACAAAATCACTGGATGTAAAAAATACTTGATATATAAATTTAATAACGTATATTAATATATTTTGTAATATCAATTGATATTTTATAACGATATTAATAATATTAACAACGATAGGACATCCGGGAAGATTATAAAATGTAGAGACAAATTGTTAATTCGTTCAGTGGCTGATCCATATTTTAATGTATTATCGGTTTTTCGTTCATTGCAAATTTTTGTCCCGATTTTCATGCTGCCGCAATGTTTCGATGTTCGCATTTTGCTTGTGGCCACTTTGCCTTTCGCGCACGCAGGTAAATCCAATAATATCGTTACGCTTAATCCAATGTGACAGAAGCAATGTAACTACATTTCGTCCAAAACAACGTCATGCAGCTTCGTTGAAAAAATATCGCTGCAAGGACGTGTGTCGTATGTCGTATGGCCAGTGCGACTTCATTACACGTGTGAGGTGCCTTAGTGACGGCAGATTAGTTTTCTGACATTTCGGATATATCAGCGCAAACGATGCGATATATCTATCCTATGCGACAATGCTGCCGGGACCACAGTTGTACCTTAACAAATTTTGTTCGTGATAATTTGTGACAAGGAAGACTAATATCTTGCGCTCATGCGTCGGCCACACGTTCATTTATCACGCACACAACGCGGCCGTGCGGGTAACTAAGTGTGGCATTTATGCAGCATAAACGGCCCATTATAATTAGATGAAAGAACAAATGTTTCTATCTGTTAAATAGCTATTCTTGGATGAACTCGGACCATTCCGCGTTGCTCGACGAATTCCATGCAGTTTATCAGCGAATTGTAATATTCCACATCTATATTTTTTTTCCCCTAAAAATATTTTCAAAATGTTTGTGCTTCCGCGAGAATGGTTTAAATCGGATATTTCTGTCGTATCTTGAGTATAATATATTTTAGCTTAAATGTTGGTTTATACATTTTTGTTACAAATTTCCTAAAAGTTCAGATTGAATAATTCTAATTTTTTAATTTCGCGGACCTGAAAATATCGCACTCGTTCTATCTGCCACTATTAAAAAATAGCATGTTATGTTGCGATTCGTGTCAACATAGATCCATCGGACCGATATAAAAATATTTTTCTTTTCCTCGACTGCCAGCACACCCTGCGTGCAATTCAGTCACGAGAATCGGCAGACGATGCCTTCGTCGTATTCACTAGGCGAATCAAAGCGAGCCAAGAGCCGGAAAATTTTACGGCGACATTTCTTCGTTCTTGATCACCACTCTGATGCCAGAAAAAAAGATTCTGTGGTGGAAAAGCATTTTTCCGCCTTGTTGAGAGAGCAAACTGGGAGATAGGGCGCGGTGGAGGAAAAGGAAAATGCGGACGAGCCGGGTAACGCAAGGAGGAGGGTAAATCATCGTCGCATGTATGTTTCTACGCTCGCTTCACGCTGCGATTATTCACAAAGTGCACTTAGCTCGAGACGAACGAACGGACACAGAACGAGCAGTCCTGCACTTTTGTACCACTCGACCGCTTCTAGAAGGATAAATGTCGACGTACCATTTTCATATATAAAACACGTAATTATATTATCGCATTTCTATATACAAACTAGAAAATATTTTATCTTATTTTACTTCTAGAAGGATAAATATGGACGTACCATTTTCATATATAAAACACGTAATTATATTATCGCATTTCTATATATAAACTAGAAAATATCTTATCTTATTTTACTCAAATTCTTTTCAACATTTTTATTTCTACTATTTATTCACATGAAAAGAGCTTTTTCGCAAATTCTAGAATTCTTTTCTAAAAAGAAATGTGATAAATAGGTCCTTTTAAAAAAGGCTACACAAATTATGAAAAATTATGTTCTTTAACGAGGAGAAATTTCTTATATAGCTGTAATATAGAGAAGGACCAGAATAGAAAGAAATCAAGTTAAAAACTTACGGTGTACATACTTATTAATCTTTTACTTATATATTGGATAAATATTTTTTACGCGCGCAATAAAAATATACTTATAAATAATAAATAAGCACTTTGCAAAATTTATACCAAGATGCGAATCGATGCAACGACGACCTGAAGATACGTTTCATCCTCGCTGCGCATTACCCTGATACGTGCTTACAAACTTGCGACGGCATGTAACAAAATTTGCTTCCTCGTTTCTTCAAGCGGACGACTCGGCTCGTTTGCCGTTACGCTCTCGTTGCCGTACCGCGTAATTCTTGTTTGATGCGGAAACGCGATCCTTCAGCGAAGGCCGCTTGAAACCGCTCGGTTGCGTCGTGCATTGCATACGTGCTGCGCAAATATGCAAGCGCATTATGACCGTTGATACCGACGACGATATCAATTCTCTCCTCTCCCTCCCCCCTCTCTCTCTCTCTATCTCTATCTCTCTCTTTTCGCGCTTCCTATCCCTTTACCTCGTGCACTCCGAATGCCGTTCTAATTAGTTATGAAATTCCGTCCGTGAATGACGTAAGATACAAGAATAGTTGCACCGTGATAATAGCAAATAGTTTAAGATGTTTTAAGATCTTAAACTCTCGAATATGACGTTGATATATCGCCGAATAATTTCAGCCTAATAAACCTTTGATTCGTACGATGAATCGTATATAGTTTATATCAATTATCAATTTGTCGTTCGATACTTACTACTGTACATCTCTTACAGTAGATAATGACACGATAGTTCAGTCATCGGAAATTATAATCGTACGTAGCGGCATCGCATTTTTTCATGGTGCTATCGCGCATTTTTTGTAGATAATTATTCAAACCTTATATTTCGCTTGTATTCCGCATCTTTAAACGTGATCGCGAGATATTATTTGATTTAAAAATAGTTAACCAAAATAAATATGGCTGTAACATTTATGATATTTGGTAATTATCATAATCATTTTATCACTTATAGTTTTTAAACATGAATAATTTGCATTAAGTAATTATGCAATTATAATGTATATGTTTCTTAAATCATATCTAGTTTGTTAAATCACATCTTCTTGTACTGTTATTTATATTGCAATAAAGATTATATTACTATTTATCAATCAACCGGCGAGAAGAAGCTGTTATTAATACAATAACAATAACGGTAAATAAATAAATAGAGTAGTTTACGTAGCTTTCTCGGGCTTGTTTAATCACTACGCTGCGCACACTTCGATTGCACTCGAATACACTCGAATGCAAGTAGATGGACGTGGGATCTTAATGCCTCTGCAAGAGCTTTATTACGGCGAACAAGAGATTTATTATCGCAACGGACGTCGTAATCCTTAATGAGCCGCGTTTATAATGCAGCCGTTCGGCCGCTTCGCCAATTGGCCGTCGTGAAATGGACATCGTTGATGCAAACCACGCTGCTGTTGTAGCAATCATCGACGGCAACGATGACTGGGCGTGAATTCGACGCGCTATGCAACGGCGATGTCGAGGGTAATGTAGCGTAATGCTTCACCACTCGCGAGAGTTATTGTAATCGACTTCGCACGTGCACGCCCATACCTGACTGGAAAGACGCGTCTTTTACGGGCGCCCGCGTACATTAACGGCCATCAAGTACTTCCATGTAAACGTCTCATCGAAAGCTCTAACGCGAGTGTAAAGATTTAAAAGTCGAACGACGAACGCTGTATAGGAAAGTGTTTGGAAATATTCAGCACATAGAAAGAACGTTTTTTTTTTTTTACGTATTTCGTACGATGTGATACTTACATGTGACTTCTATGTGTTTGATTGTGTAAAATCCGTACCTTTAAATAAATCTCTAACGCATTTGCTAACCCACATTCTAAATACACATTTATCGCGTATGTCAAACGAGGAAAGTGAAGAGAAATCATACATATTTATCGTTTGAAAATATTACAACTTTTTTCTTCTTGTAAATTTGGTCCTGACTCAGAATCACGGTTGAAATGTGTACTTTATAATATTAAAATGATTTTTTTATTCCGCTTGTATTTCGTTCACAATTTCATTTTGTAAATTGGAGAAAATCTGACATGTAAAGCCGTTATGCCGCAAGCGCTTGCCTGTAACTTCTCGATGATACGCCCATCAATTAACATCGCATCCGAGCGACCTGGAAACTTGCCGGGCGACGCGGCGCGGCGCGGTTCGGCGTACCGCGGAAAAGCCGCCCGTTGCTGCGCTGCTACATGAGTCACGTAACGGCCGAGGGCTCCTCGCTCTATCATAAACAGAACCATCCCGAGAACTTTCCGCGCCCGGGGACCGTCTTCGTAAGTAAGGACATTAGCATAGCATTCGCTACATTGCAGTTTACTGCATTAAACGCGTGCTAGAGAGAGAGAGAAGAGAGAGAGGAGAGAAAAAGATAGAG
Organism: Tetramorium parvispinum; assembly: GCA_011638315.1. NCBI lineage: Eukaryota > Metazoa > Arthropoda > Insecta > Hymenoptera > Formicidae > Tetramorium > Tetramorium parvispinum. The sequence continues at coordinate 6,499 of VBVR01005838.1, forward strand.
AGCGGAAGCGTGCGCGCGGGCGGTAACGGAAGCGAGACGCATTTATGCCAAGGGGACCAGAAACTTAAATCCCCCGGTTTTTCGAGACCGGCAATCTCGCGCACTTGAATAATTAATAATATCCGTGTCTCTCGCTTCGACCATCGAGTCTCAGAATCGATACGCCATTTAATGAGCTAATAGAAACCTGGCACGATTTCTTCACTTAAACTCAAATTAACAATCACAATATTGAAGTAATCTCAATTTCAATTACAATTATACGAGATCGTCAGCAATTAAATAAACGTGACATGACAATTTTCACAATTTTATATTGTATAATATTATAATGCGAGAGAATGGGGATAAATAAAGAAGTGAAAATGGTTAATGTAATAAAAAGATTCTATTTTAAAGTACATTGGAGATATACTTTAAAGATAAGAAGTCTTATTCACATTTAGCAAATAATTAACAGTATAAATTGTTTGTCTTGACGCATAAAATTACGTCACTTTTCAAATTATTAACGTAATAAAATAATCAAATAATCAAATAATATCACAATCAAATATGGATTTATATTATTAAGTACGCCAATAATATCGATATGATTGGTCAAAGCGCTGTTTGTTATACTCAATTAGGATATTATTTATAATGCCATTATTGTCGTCAGTAATAAGCTCAATAATGCGAAACTTGAATTTGCACATTTTTAAACCGATCAATCGGTTTAAATTATAAAATGCGATTTTTTCATTTTCAAGACTGTACTATTGTTTTTTTTTATGTCTATGCGGTCATTATCAATTACTTCTTAATGCAATAAACGGTGAAAACAATAGCGTCGATAATTACGGGTTAACGCTATAAACGGACCGAATGTTTGCATTGCACGAATGTAACTCGGTCAATCGTTTACCGCGCAGACACTACAGTTATCTGTTTGAGCTGCAAGATATATTGCGGGGCAAAAAACCATCGCGTTTTCCGATCAGGAATGATTTTGCATTAACGCGATTGGAACGTTAATATTTCATGAAAGGCGCGGGCGGGATTCTGAAATTCTGCATAATTGAGAATCCAGCATCGTGCCGTAACTACGTTGTAGATCGGTTTGCGCACCGCGTGCACACGTATTCATATCGATTGGTGAAAAATCGTTCGGCGCATCTCGATCAATGGAGGCATTACGTGGCCGCCGAATTTCCCCGCACTCTCTCTCTCTATTTTACGTTTCATGATACATCGTGAATGCATTCGTTTTGGAGCGTCGCGTCGGAAATTCTCCTGTCACTCTCTTTTCCGCACACGTACATGTGTTAATTACTTAATATTTTGGCATTTTTAAAAAAAGAGTATACTTGATTGTATTAGACAACAAATTAAGAGCAAAGCGGAGACTTGTATAATATCGTATTACGATATGTTGTGAAACAAAGTGTGCAACATTTTATATTTTATATAACTAAATACAATTTCCAAATGTTTAATAGATCCTTGTAACTTAAAACAAATTATCAATAATGTAGTTCTTTTGTTTGTTGTTCGCAAAAAAAGCAATTGCAGCGCTTTTATCATATCGTAAATCCACCTGATGCAATAAATATTAGATTGTCTGTATAAAAAAGTGTAAAAAATGGCGCATTCGGTGTACAATTTATAAAGAGTTTTATCACATATCCTGTATAATCACAAACATATCGTGAAGCTAGTATCAGCCGTACGTACATTTTGTACGTATTGATGTACGTTTTAGGATTTTTCGATTGTTTTGCAGTTCTGAAAAAATATACCAACCAATATCAGTATAAAAAAAAGATATATGATGCTGATACGGCTATTCATGGATAGCAGTCGAGAGAATGATATTTTACAACTTTCCCCGCCACAAACTCTCGAAATTCAACAAATTTGATGAGATCAAATTTTTTTTATGCCTCCGTCGTCGTCATGCACGATGAAACATCTATAAAAAACAAAGATAAGATATCCGAAGCGCGGTACATGAAGCAATGATATACAGATGAGCGAAATGTGAAGTGCACACGACGAGAATGATATGTGGAACGTACTGAAATCTCTGATTTTAATTTCAATAAGTGAATTTTTCGGAATTGAGTTTTCCTCCGATTTAAATATCGTGGTTGAAGCGATGTAGTCGTTCGTTCGACACACAGCGATGCAATGAGTTTATAACTCTTACGAACCATGGAAAATTTTACAAATTTTTCTCTTTTACCTTCTGTGCAATATATAAGTCTACGTCATTTCTGGCTTTATGAGCTTTTCAATCCAGCAGCTTGGCTGCAAACGTAATGCAAAAATCCGGGCCGCCGATAGCGGCGGTGGGCAGCATTTCTTTGACGAGATCGAAAGCGGTCGAGCGGAAGAAAAGAAAATGATCGGCCGGGAGAAGGAGAGAGAAAGAGGTAGCCCCGTATGGTTTTCTACTACATTTACCTTTCCCTGATCTCGTCCTCCTCCAAGCCCATTGATTTTATTCCGGGCTCCCGCATGCTTTTCCCTCATATTGACGTATTCGTAGAACAACCAGAACGTTTCACGGGGAAATTGCACGACAGACGAAATATCTAGAGAGCTCGGCTGTGACAATGCGAGAGAGATCGAGAGAGAGAGAGAGAGATAGAGGAAGGAAGAGGGAGAAAAAGGTGAGAGGGGGATGATGAAGTCATCGTTTATGCTTTATATCCTATGCATGAAAATTTCGGATCCCCGAGAGTCGCTGTTATTGCGTCGGGAAGGAAGAGCCTCGGTTCTTGGCTAGTGTGCGAGCTTACATTCTTTATGGATACAGATAGCACCGGAACCCCGGAAACCGCGGTATACCCGCGGTATGCGGCTTACATCGTGTTAAGCTCGCGCGGTGAGGACGGGGGAGGGATTTGAGGGCGAGGGAAGCCGAAGGTAACGCTTCACACGCGCGCCCGGAGTATGCAAAGTGTAGATGCGAAGGGAGGAAAAAAAAAGGACGAACCCGGGGCACGGACGAAGATGTATGTCTCGCAGACGGTTGCTCTTGGCGACACTCGGCGTATTGTGTGATTTGCGTACGAATCCGAACACGCTTGAGGTATTGTCGAATAGAATGCAAGGGCCTTTATCATCTGGTAGAAAAATGGGACTCGATTACCTCAAGAATAATGTAAATTGACGTGATAAATCTTACGTTTCTTTAAAGATACGAAAGATATATAGAAACCATTTCGCGGGATTTAGTTACGTAACCGATGTTCTACATAAGTTTTATATTTTAAATAACATCGACGTTTTAAATAAATATATAAAACGCAGGACATTACGTAATATATTAAAGAAGACTCATTCTTTTAAAAGAAATTTTCTGCTAATCTCTTCAAGAATATTTTATTAATACAGACAACAATGGTAAAACGATATCTAGATCGAAGTAATATTTGCGTAAATAATTAATATTTCGCGTATTTTAAAATTTATACCTTTTTGCAGTGATCATTTAAATTTCAAGCTGCGGAAAACAAAAATAAAATCAGTACTTTTAATATATTTCGGAGACGTATTTAATGTATGTGTAATATACAAGCGAAATGAATGACGGATGGAAATCCGTGCATTTCTGTTTTATAAAAGAGCAAATATTAACACGTATGACTTTGTAATTTATTGTTTAGCGAGCGCAATATAAATATTCCTATTGTTCTCGTTGTTTAATGAACAAATTGCTAAAATTTAGTTGTAATTTTAGAATTGGAATGTACCATTTACCATAATGGATCATAATATATTCGTAACAGTCAGTTTTGCTCATCGAGCGAGAACTCGACACAGCACAAAAACAGGTGGTAGAAAAAGAATCCAAGAAACTTTTCGGACGATTTAGCTGCATTTTCGCTTCGCCGCGGCGAACGTTAGCTACGTCATATATTTCTCGGATCCCGATGCAAATAGGAATTCTGTTCGAACGATGGCCGAAACTATTATATAATGTAATATTCGATTCGATGATCACGCGAGCGTACCACGAGCCTTCCTTCTGTTTCTACACCTTACCAATGTTATCGTTTACGACGCATATGATGCGTACATAGGTTCGCTTATTCACGATAACGCCGTGCCTGAAATGGAGGTCCTTTTAAAAGCGTTTGACGCCACATCGGACGTTACGTGCCGATTCAACCGTGTTACACTGCGGATTACATTTTCGTACTTTTAGTCATCGGTTCCCACCCGGAACGACATGCAATCTCGCTCGACCGACGGAAGTAAACCGGGGAAAAAAACGACAAAAAAACGAGATTTTAATTTTCGAATACCCGAGGTATTCATAAGATAAGCATATAATATCGTGTGGTACATCAAAGATGAATACCGCGTCCCAATCAGGCCGCGGGACCAAACCGTGTGTACTAAATTAATCCTCGCGCACGAGAAGAAATTAGATCTCGCTGGTAAAAGGTGAAATCTTCTCTCATGCAGATTCCGTCATTAAGGATAAAACGCGCAGAGGGATACGCAAATACGCACCCCTCGCGCGCAAACCGGACACATGTAAGTTGCATTAGGAAAATTCATCTGCGACGTCTATGACTTAATACGTTGCATGTTGCAGCGTGCAGCGTATGTTCCGAAACGACGCGGGTGTTAGTACTATTCCTAATTACATTTCGCGACATATGGCCTCTCACGTGTCGACACGAAAGGAACTCTGTACGTTAGACAAATGACAAAAATAAACGTGCTGGAGCGGGACGGAGAAAGAAAAAGAGAGATGAGGGGGAGGGGGG
>VBVR01005839.1:0-11268 GCA_011638315.1 Tetramorium parvispinum
ATATATATATATATATATATTTATGTACGAATGAGTGTTTGTGGATACACACATTGAACGTTATTTCAAAATTATTAAAATAGTAAGGATTGCACAAGAGTAATAATCGATTCATCTCTACGATTCCATTGGATTTAATTTAACAGAAATATTTAAGCACAATTGTTTCTCTTCATAAGCTAAAATTGAAATCTGTTAAAAAAAACTCGTCCTTTTGGTTCACATTCATAGATCATTCATTAGGACATTAAAATGTAATATACGTAATTTATTTACACCTTATCTATACAAATTTCCGATTTTAACGATGCGAACAACTTTTTATAATGCCCACGTACGTAATTAGGTGCACTACAGATGTACAACAGCATATACATTTGTAAGGTTTTAATGTGTGCTAGACTAATTATCTGCTTACATACCAGTTCTGTGAAAAAAAAAGTTCTTATATACATTTATAGCTTTTATATCGCGAATAGTTTAGCAATTAATCTTTTTCAGAAGCATTCTTATAAGCTCCAAACATGTGTATGTGTATATATACATATAAGAATTAAAAGAATATAACCCAGATCACCTGTAAAGAAAGGGATCACCGATAAGATAAAAGAAAGCATTAAGTAAGCGCCATACGATGTAAAATCTAATCTTAAGTCCTCAAGACTCAATCCGAGCTACATCTCACATCGTCGACAAAACTGATATAATTCTTTTATAATTTTCATATCTTTACATCCTTGTCTTTTCACATTATTTATACCATCGTCTTCTAGCGCAAATCATTTATTCCTTAAATGATACTCGGATTACAAGATAATAAAAAACAACATTAAAAGTCAGTGTGTCTTGTCATTCTCACAATTATTCACGGCGATATAGCAGCAGCATAAAGCCGCGATATACGTCACATGTATTTTTAGATCTAGACTTTAAGAAGCGCTTCTGTCGGTAATACATCACATTATAATAAAGTTGTATAAATACATATACAAAAAAGACATACGCGTGTCACATATTTTATTTCGGCGAGAATAATATAATTTTATACTTTATACTTATAATTTTATACTTTTAAATTTCTATTTTATTTGTTGAATGGTTTGGTGCGGAATATTCAAAAAGTTTGTGAATTTAATACCATCGTTAAAATCGCTTTCGACTCAAATAACTTTTTTATGTTCATAATTTAATTTACATTCAGTAAATATATACATATTGTCAGCAAGTTTGCAAGGATTTGAAGTTCTTAGTTAAAGTAACGGTGAAAGTAATATCTATTTTGTGAAACACCATGCGTCTAATTAATTTAAAAATTATCTAGGCACGAGCCTAGCAATTCGATAACGCTGTGACGAATTTCGTTCAAGTTCGTGCGTTCAGCTCGTGTGACTATCGTTTTTAGTGGTACTGTTATCGATCTCGAGACGTTGCCAGAAGGAAGCGCACGAGGAAGCTCTCGTGCGTTTCCTTCGGCAGTCCGTCGGTTCGATTCAGTCACCAATCGACGAGCAAGGTCGTCGCAGCTATATGCGAAGATTAAGAACGATAGGGCGATGACGGGATTAGACATAATAAAGCGACGGCCGGCATCGCGCCTTATTTACTTTTGTGCGTCGCGACCGAGTAGCATTGCACATTGCATATTGCAACCGACGCTCGACCTTGTCACTTAAACCGTCTTCTCACTCAGCATTTAGACGGCACGACGATGCCGTCGACATGCAATCTCGCGTGCGTCGACTTTTTCTTACATATTTACTGAAATTAAATGCAATCGAGGAAGAGGGAGATAATTCGCGACGAGCAGTCTATCTCGTTTCGCGAAACGCGGTTTTCCGTAAATAGACTAGCTAGTTCCCGCCGTTGAAGTTTATCGCGCCGATATATTTATGATCTTTCGCAACACGTATTCGCATAACGCTGACCATTGTCTCCGCGATATTTCGAACAATAGATGAGGAAAACTATGCAACGCTCGTTGCGCGCATCGGCGCGATAAAAACATCCGTGAAGCGAAATGAAAATAACGTCGAAATCGATAATTACGACGTGGGACAACTGTAAAACAACGTTTCGATCAGATCGCGAAGCTCCGAGATCTGATAGACGTATATCTATGATAATGAACGATACCATCGAATTGTCGTTCCCCTTGTAGATAAAATAGAAAAAAGTTTCACTTAGATCCTCGATTTAAATGTTGTTTATCTTGCAAATATATTCTCGAGAGTATCGCTTCTTTATTTGAGGATTTATTCACCGAGACGATGTCAGCGTGATCCAAGAACTTCTCACCCCAATTGCCTACAAAAAGTATCAATCTACAATATTATTTGCAAACTATTTTTTTTTAAATTAAAATAAATAAAATCTTAAATGAATGAACAAGTAAATAATCAAAAACTCTGACAAATAGCTTGCTTGTTTCAAGCTTATCAGAAATCGTCAAGACAATTGTTATCGCAAGAACTTCTCACCGTAATTGTCTACAAAAAATATCAATCTGCTTGTCTTCGGCTTGTCAGAAACAAACCTCGTGCTATGGAATCGATTCGATTCTTTGCCGACCAGTCAGCGTCCATGGTGAAGAAAGAGAGAAAGAAAGAGAGAGAGAGAAACGGTCGCGGTACCGGTGTTTACGTCAGCGATAAAATATAATATAAGCGGCGAGAGAATTGCATTTCCTGTGGCGCAACATGGCGCAAGGCCTTTTTCGCTCACTCCTGGCGGCCGAATTTCATTCCTTCGATGGTCAAGCGCGATAACCGGCGGTAGCCCGCGCGCTCGTTTTGCATAACATGAGACTCTCGATTTCAGAAACAACAACGAGAGACGCACATGAAACCTCTCGCCTTTTTTTATACATTTGACAACAGCCGCGCGCGAGTGCGCGTAAAATTGCATAAATTTTTTTTCCCGAAAGTTGTCGCTTAGCTGCACTTTTTACACCTTTTCGCAGTCGCCTTGTTTTTGCCGGGTTTTAATCATTTCTCAGTTGCTAATTAAAATACTCGATCGTCGTTAATTTAATTAATTAAAATATTTTAATTAATTATTTTGCAATAATAGACTCAAAATTAAAACGCTGTTAATCAGCGTATTTGGAATTTAAAAAATTTCAAAAAAATGTCATGCTTTTTCCAAATGGAATCGAGGATGGCGTCCCAGTGAGTAATGACAATCGAAAAGACATCGATCGATGTTGACGCGATGACTTTTCCGACGTAAAAAAACAACGATTTGATCAATTATTTACCACTGGGGTCCTTTTTTACCAATGTAGATTAATTTTAATCTCGATTTAACTTACTTCTCATCGTTCTCTAATTCCTAGGACTGGAAAAAGGTGGAAAGTAAGTTAAACCAAGATTAAAATTAATTCCGCATTGAAATGTACTGGACATTAATCGTCGTCTCGAGATCAACTGAAGGATCTCTCTTCAGATGACGTTTTGCTTTTGCATTTGCACGCGACGGAGAGTTTCGGCGATTCGCCGCGGTGGAGAAAGTACAAGCGGAACGAACGAATCCGTGGCGGGACGGAGAGCGCGCAGCGCGGCGCAGGAGCATCGAAAATCGCGCCGTGGCGAGAGTGCACCGTGACGCGCATTCACGATGACTTGCCGCGCCGTCTCTCCCGCCCCTTCTGTCATCCGGGGAAATTATCGTCATTACCGCCGCCGCCGTCGTCACGCCGGCGTCGCATAGGATATGCACATTCATTCGCGGATTCCATGCCGAGGAGCGTTTCGAAGCGCGGACGGCGGACGGACGGCGTGTGGCGGGGCGGGGCGATATGCACGGACCACGTGGTCGCGCACGACGCATGCGCGCCACGTGCGCCCGGACCTAACCTCGCCGAGGCCACCGCGCTTCGCCTCGGCGCCGTCCTCACCGCGCGATCGGGACCGTCACCACGTCCCGGCGCGCCATTTCGCCCCGATCGCGGCTCGATCCTCGTGCACGCCGATCGGCGTGTCGTCGATCCGATCTATCAAACGAACGAGTGAAATCCCACAGACGGGCAGGAGGGTAGGGGGTACTAGGCGGGGGAGGGGAAGGAAACCACCGTCGGCCCACCGAGAGCCTTCTCGGCTCTCCGATGCAGCTCCATTAAGAAACGATCGACGCACGCGGTCACATGTCCGCGCGCGTGTAACGTGCGCCGAGCGCTCCCGTCCTCGCCGCGATCGGTGCAGCTTGCTCCGCGTGACGTGCGACCGCTCCAGACCGCTCGCCGTCCTGGCGATATTCCGGTGTCGTGCGTTGTGCGTTGAATCGGCAGCGTGAGAGTGTTGTCAGCCAGCACGCGAGACAGACGAGAGAAAGCGAAAGAGAGAGAGAGAGAGAGAGAGGGGCAACGGTAGAAAGAAGAAAAGAGAGAAAGAGAAGGAAGACAGATTGCGCGACATCGTGGCGGCGGACCCGAGGCGCGCTCACGAGCCAACGAACAACCGTGCATCCGCTCGCCCGCGATCATGAATAAGGAGAACGAATACGAGAGCCTGCCGACCAACTCGGTGGCCGTGCACATGACGGCCGGCGCCGTCGCTGGGATCATGGAGCATTGTGTCATGTATCCGTTTGACAGCGTCAAGGTATCGTCGGCGGAACCCGTGCGCAGCGCACATTATCTACCCTTTTACATAACCTCTTCGCCGCCGCCGCCGCCGGCGGCGCGCTCCCGGTCGCTCACGGCTCGCCGACGGCAGCTTACCGTCCGCGCGGGGACTTTCCCCGAGCACCGGGGAAAACCATCATCTGGCGATGCGCCGCCGCCGTCGAGTTTTCCTCCATGCCTTCCTGGAATTGTCCGCCTGGCGAACGGGGCGCATCGTGTCAGGCCCGATTTGTCTGCCGTAAATAGACGCGAGGATAAGCAACGTGGAATCATTGTTTGCGGGAATACAATAGGAGCTGCCGCTCACGAGCGTGGCACTGACGTTTCTCGCTTTGGATGAAGGAAATTGCTCAATTATATAGGATGACAAAGATAATAGATGGCTTAATGGACCTCTGCGTGTGTAATACGCTGGGACATTGTAGTTGCATCAAAATACTCGAGAAATCTGATTACTACAAGTCGTGTAATGTCGATGGAGCTTAATGGAATTTTATTGCCCGATTAAGAAGAGTTCATATTATTTTTTTACATTCTGGAAGCGTATGAAAAAATAGATTTAAAATGCGTGGTGTCATTAACATGCGTTCACAATCGCGTTAATTCCCATCGTTTTTACCATGTGCATGTATTTAAAAACGTTAACGTTTTTTATCTGTGTTTTTTTAAATTCCATTATGTTTTTTTTTTTAAATTTAAAAATTTTTTTAAATACCATTATGTACTTTGCAACGTAAGCATATATTGAGAAATTTGCCTTTACGACACATTCTTATTTTTAATATATATTTTTATATTTAAAGACGTGAAATTTGTTAAGGTTGCAGCTCATAGAAGCACCGTATCAAATACTTGTTGAATCAGTTTGTATTTATATGTCATGGCTTGTTTGATGGCATAATCATACGAGACGTTATTGTACAATTTCATGAAGTGGCGGTTAGGACAACAGTTACTTTGTATCAGATGGATACAAGAGGATGAGTTATTGTTCATTGCAAATGATATATTATACTAGGTTCTTACTCAGAATGCAAGTGTTTACTATTCATTATGTAACACAGTTCGTCGGCAGTGAGTTCTATTTCTGATCTCCTTTTCAGACTGCTATCTATACTATATACGCTTCCCCCTGCCTAATATACCAGGCCTTGATTTCGTTCATTATGCAAATGGATAAAAACACATGTTGTTATTCCAGTTTATTCAATGCAAAGCAAATTGACAACTGACTGAAGTAATCCAATTTAAAGTCCCTGATTTTCACTTATGAATATTGCAACCCAATTGATAGTCTCCTCAATATTAGCAAGTCATCCTTTTATCATTTTTAAATACTTTTGTGACAAATGATAATTTCGTAAAATGACGTTGCCATATCTTACGCGAAGCTATTTGCACTAAAACATATTCAAAAAGAATAGTTATTAGCTAGTTTATTGTTACTTATTCAATTAATAATAATCTTTCTTATCTATTGTGTGTTTAGACAAGAATGCAGGCATTAACTCCTGGTCCAGGAGGAGGAGGTGGCGTGGGAGAAGTGTTATACAGAATGATACGACAAGAAGGTGTATTAAGGCCAATTAGAGGTGTCGGAGCAGTGGTTGCCGGTGCCGGTCCTGCGCATGCTTTATACTTTTCTTGCTACGAGTGTCTTAAAGAAAAGTTTAAGAGTTCGAGATCTCAATTCAATCATCTTGTCTACGGGGCAGCTGGTTGCGTAGCAACAATTCTTCACGATGGTGTCATGAACCCAGCTGAAGGTTGGACATAGAAATTACTTTGACATGTGATATGTGATACTCATTGATAATATATATCATTGCAAATAGATAATCTTACATTCTACGTGCTTTGCTTAGTGTTATCAATTAATTGATGGAGATATACAGATTCTTATCTAATCATGAATTAAATATTACCTATCTTTTTCTCTATTTTATATTTAATCAAAAAATATATAGATTAGTCAAAAATATATAAATTTAAAAAATATCTTTAGAGAACTTCTAGAAACTAAATTATTTTAGAAAGATAATCACGAGAGATATGGTAATATGTAATTCATATAATATTATCTTATTACAGTGGTTAAACAGCGACTGCAGATGTACAATTCTCCTTATAGGAATGTATTGAATTGTATACAACACGTGTATCAGAAAGAAGGGATATTTGCATTCTACAGGAGTTACACGACTCAATTGGCTATGAATGTGCCTTTTCAGAGTATACATTTTATCTCTTATGAATTCGTACAATCCGTTACAAATCCGGAGCACATCTACAATCCAATAGCACATATCGCATCCGGTAAGTCTTTAATTATCTATAATCTCGATTCTCCATTGTAAATTTCTGATGTTGAAAAAGATATAACGTTATATATTTTAAAACCTATGGTATATAAAAAATCTAATTTAATTTAATTTAATTTAATAATATTCTAAAGTCTTGAGCAAAAGATAATACATCTTGATGTGAGGAAATATAATTGATTAGTTTTAATCGCCCATTTTATATAACCAGGTGCAGCAGCAGGTGCAATTGCGGCTGCTGTAACGACCCCTCTGGATGTTTGCAAGACAGTGCTGAACACACAGCAGGATGGCGTGCATGCTCAAGGTATGATAGATGCATTTAAGCAAGTCTATAGGTTCGGCGGGATACAAGGATACTTCCGTGGACTACGCGCACGTGTCTTATTCCAAGCACCAGCCACCGCTATCTGTTGGGTGATGTAAGTCCAATCAGCTTTGTGTTTTTTTTAACTGTTTTTTCCTTAGATTACGTAATACGCGTCGTCTGTCTTCATGTCGCGTAATGTATTTCTGATTTTCACGGTAGATACGAGTCATTCAAGTATGTATTACGGGGCAAGCAAGATGATGATTATAGCGATTCCGAGCCTGACAACGGTATGACCGGAATTAACCAGAATCCAACGCTCGCAAGATCCAACAGTTTTCAAGGCGCAGGTCTGTATTTTAACAACCACGCCTCGTCGCCCGTATTACTCAAAGTGACTACGAGTTAGGCATGTAAAAAATCGTACCATTGATTATCTACTACGAGAAAGAGAGAGAATACTATTTCGTTATAGAGTTGTTTATGGAAGTAGCGATATCTTTTTTTCTTTATAAAAGTTTATTGACAATGAATATTTCGTTGATTCATCCATTATTCGAGCAGCATTTTTACGTATGTTCCATAACGCAAAGAAAATTTGTGCTAAAGAAAGAGAAAACCAAGCAAAGGTACGGATTATTGAATGTTGAGATAAAACTTCGATTATTGTTAATATAAAACTGTCAAATATATAATGATGCTAATAATGTTACTTTTTTTTTACTTCTGATTATTGAACGAGGATGAGAAATCTTAAAAGACAAACCTGCAAATAAAAGAAAACATTTTATTAAGCTTTATCATCGTACCTCATGCTTTCAATAGATTTTCATGTACATGAAATCAGTAAGAAAATAATGTATTGTTTTAAAATAATTGCAAAATGACTTTATTAATTAGCAATACTAAATTTGACATCATGAAATAATTATTAATACTGGTACACCGCCGGCTGCCATCCAATTTATAATTAAAATAAAATGCTATTATCTATATTGTACTGTTCATGATGGAGTATAAGTACACATTGAAAATAATCATCAATCAATTTGATATATAGCTTGAATGTAAATAAGCTATTTATTTGTCTTCTGCTGTAATTTCTATATGAATTTTTATATTAATTTATAAATAAAAATTAGTATATCTAGCTTATACAAATAAATTGAATATTTTATTAATAATTTGTTCAGTGTTACCACGTAATTAGATTAATGTGGTAATACTTGCTGTTTGAAGGACGCTAAATAAATTTATATTGTACAGATGGATTCACGTTTGTTTAAAAACAGATATAGTAAATTACTGCTGATGAATATGCGGTTAAGCTAATATTTTTTTATCATTCTTCAGTTAAAAAACGATTTTTAAAAAGGAAAAAAATATGCTCCACTTGAATAGTAAAAATAGATACGCACATAGCGCAATTAGATTGCAGCCCACTCCAACATTGTACCACTAAGTAAGTTAAGAAAACAGTGGGATGCATGCAGGAATTTCATCGATAATAAACTACACTTTAGAGCATAATTAAGTGCGCATAATTAATTCAGGATCATTTCGGAAACAAAAATTCATAAAATTAGATAGCCCATCTTATTAACAGGACGTTATAAAAATCAATCAAATATTTGACGTTAAAAAGTTACAGAAACAACTTACTAATGAAATTTTGAGTTAGTGTAAAATACGATATAACTTCGTGTTGAAATTATAGGTACAATATGAATTGGAGTGAATTGAATTAATAGATAAAGCATGATTGGTAACGTTAAACTAAAGGAATTACAAATGATGTAAAATAATTGTTTTATAGAAGACTGTAGATAAAACTATAAACTATATTACAGATGTACAGTATAAAATACAAGAAAAACCAGTGTAGAAAAAAATGAAACTATTATTTGTACAAGTACGATTCCTCTTGATTACTCAAGTACAAATGATAAAATGCTCCTTAGTCATTTTGTAATATAAATAAATTATGTATCTAAACCATATACGATATATAACTACAATATTGCTTCCTATGGCTGTGATAACTGGGTCATTTGATGTTGACTTTAAGAGGGAGTAATATCATGTAAAACTCATATTTCACGCCATATTTATTTATTGTTACAATTTTTTAATACCCTACATCGTTGCCGAATAAATCGTTTGATGTTGTTGGAGAGAAAAAAGTACAGTATTCATATGTGTAAAGATATATGTAAATGAAGAGCGATATTTAAATTTGAAAATAACTTTATAAAATGTATATTTAAACTATCAAATTTTGTTCTTATCTTGGAGATTAGCAACTAATCTTTCGTTTGAAACGTTTGTACAGATATGCATGGATTTGCGTTCTGTTATACAACGCATTTTATATGCGTTTATGTATTTTGCATATTAATTTAAGCATGTAATTGTCAAGTTACAGTGTATTTTATTAAATTTAACAGGGCACTCAATTCATCGTTCATACTTTTCGTTGTATAATCTGTTATCTGTAATCTTTACATTAAACACTTACATCTTAAAATTGTCTTTATTTAAACCTCAAATAGATGCTTATTTCTCAAGTATTACAAGATGTTATAATACTGTACATATTATATAATGCGTTTATTAATTTGTTTTTTTTATTATTACGCAAATTATCGGCCGCAATATATTATTATATAAAATTAATAGACTTCATATTTTCTATGTTTTCTCTTTTATAAGTGTTTACTTTTTTTTTAAACGAGTTGTATATAGTCGATATATATGCTCCCACTGGTATTATAATGAAATATAAAAATAATGTAGGGTATATATTAATAAGTATATATTGAGTTTGTGTAACAGTGAAACACATTATACATAATAATGATGTAAATAAATCATTCTACAAAGTATTATGGTGTATTTCCATGCTTAATTCGTCGCTTTATCTCTAATTTTCTTACAAATGTGTGAAGAAAGGAGAAAACATTTGAGAACAGTGACCTTTTTAAACCTTACTTCAGTTATTTTCTTTAAAATATTTTTTAATGGCTGCATAAATTATTCGTAACAGTTATCTATTTTACTTAAAATAACGTACAAATTGCAAGAGCGAAACATGGCGAAAATTCCTGGTGATGTGTGCAACACTCGTTGTCAATTATTTCGCAGAGAAATGATAATGAAGGAAAACACGACACGAATAAAATGGTTTTTAAAAAATCAACAACGACTGATAGATCAGTTAAAAGAGCCGAAATTCACGAAACGAGCTAGGGAAATAATAGCGGAGTCTAAAGCACGAGAGGCAGCTCGCGTTGATAAGCCCATTGTAATTTTAATCTGTTGATTTATAATGCTTATATCTCTTTTAAATTTTGTACACACGTAGGTACTACAGAAGCCCCTACCTCGTTGGAGGCCACCTCAATCCGATGAGTCTATCAATACAGATATTATGAAACCGATCGATCCCGATGTAAGAGCCAAACTTTATGAGAAAGGAATCCCAACTTTTATTACTACTCATAAATATTTAACTGAAAGGTAGTACAGAACATGATAGATGCCTAGAACTCTGTTTGAAAGGGACTTGACTAATTGACTATAATATAAAATGCTTTTTGAAATTTTTTTTTAGATATAAAGAACCCCCGGAAAAGCGTTTCTATTTTCCCGATTGTACGAATTGGGTATATGGCTGGCGCCTCGATGATTATTCACCTGTTCCACTTAGCAAAGTAGGCCTGAAATCCGTTATGTTAGCACAATTTTACCAGCGTAAGACGTTCAATCTGGAACGAGATCCAGAATGGTTTCGTAATTGTCAAATGAAAGATGCGAGAAATTTCAAAGAATCATCGACATATTAATTAGTCAACTAATCTAATACTTTTGTACAGAGAATTATAAGTATATCTGTATTGCTATAGAACGATTATTAATATTTTGATATTATATTTTCTGTGAATAGAGTTTGTTACATATTTCAACTACAATTTTTATAATAAAATAGATATGTGTGATAAACTGATGATTATTCA
>VBVR01005840.1:0-11264 GCA_011638315.1 Tetramorium parvispinum
ATAAAAAAGGATCTATCCCATTGATTAAACGTTTTTAAAAACGTTTATTAAACGTTTTTTGCAATGAAAAAAAGCATTTAAAAAATGTTAAAAAAATATTTCTTTGCTGATTGGGAATTCAAATAAGAGCGTTGACTTCTTCAATTAATTTATTTAAAGTAACCATTAAATTCATATTTATTTAAGATGATGAAAGACCGAAATTTTTTCCAAAAATATTTTATTGAAAGTAAACGTATACATTCTTTGAAAATCAAACGTGTTTGTTAGTTCAAACATTAGTTTGATTGGACTATATCAATAAAAAAAAAATCTCTCTGACTTTAACAATTTATTAAATCTGAAGAAACATTTTTCTCTGTTTTTCTTCTAGCTGATTGTAAGGATGGGAAATTTAGAAAAAGTTTTAGATAAAAAGTAAATGGGTTATGGGACAAGATAGCATCTAGACAGATAGCAAAACTAAGACTTATTACAGAGTCTTCGGTTATATATTATTTATTTAAATAATTTTTTTGTAAACAATTTTAGGAATAGAAATCGCATTGATGACACATAACAGGACATGGTGCGAAAGGAAAAACAAAAAAAAAGAAAGAAAAAATTCGAAAGGAAAAGAGATTATTAAATCGCGAAACTTATCCTCAAAGACTTCAAGCCCTCAATTGGAGATCCGACTGAAATCAAAATATCATTTAAAAAATGCCGTACGAATGACGTATAAGGAAAATAGCGCGGTCTAAATAACGACGTAAAATATGAAAACGTTTCAATGCGAGGGTTCTTATCTTCGTCCTATGACAACTCGATGCGATAAGGAATAGGTAGCGGGAAGTCTATGCCGTCTGGCCTCTCGTAGCGACTCTACAACTGCCATAAAAGCTTTGAAGGACAGCAAGGTATTTTTCAGTCACGAATGTTTCGCTATAGGAACACATACATGTTTAATGTATAAAAGGGTGTGCAAAACGTGTGTGCTGGTATCGATGAGATGTTCTAATCTTGTGGTCTTCTAGAGGCATGAAATTGGCCGATTTCTAATAAACTCGTCTCAATATTCCTTGTTATTATTTTTAAACGAACAAAAAAATTAAAAACAAATTTAACAATTTAAAAAATTATATGGCGCACACGAATTAAAACGACAGATTTCAGATTGCATAGCCTGCATATTTTTGTATTCATCAACATTACATGATAGCTAATGATATAATAAATGTTGCTACTGAAATTACCCACCATGTATCATTTAATAAAATTAATAATTAATCAAATCGTGAATTATTAATGTATATTAGAATAAATTACTAATAATTATTAAAATCAGTAATAATTAGATATAATTGTGAAATTGTTTTGCACTTTGCAACTAGGAATAATTAATTATTAATTAGAGATTTGTATCTCTGTGCATAACGAAGTTCACGTGTGAATGCACAATTCCATTCACATGAATACTCGTTTATCGTTGAAAAGCTTCAGTTGCAAGTTTCAATGCAAAATTTTATATAAATAAATGTCAATACAAAACGTGTCTAGACATCTTAATTACGTACCGCTGAAAAAATGCATCCTGGATTCAGATTCTACATTAGATCGACGCAAAGTTTGTCGCGTTCATCAAATGAGCTAAAAATTAAAAACAACACTTCGAAATAACTTTCATTCTTATTATTATCAGTTACAGATTTTCAACGTGAATTTTTAATAAACGTGTCTGGACAGCTTGATTTACATACCACGCTGAAAAAAATGCATCCTGGATTCAGATTCTGTATTAGATCGACACAGAGAGTTTGTCATGTTCGTCGAATGTAAGTTAAGAAGAAAAACTTCTACTTCTGTACTTCGGAATAACTTTTATTCATTCGCTCCGATACATTTCTTCCACCTGAAGGCAAGTATTTTTTCGAAACATCAAATCGGCAATTTTATCTACATGAAATCTAATCAACGACAAGCATTTCGTACCAATTCCATCAGCGCTCCGCATCCTGGAAAGAAATCCGTCGAAAGTGTGAATAAGACAAACGACGGGCGGAAACCCGGGCGAGACGTGTCCGTCGGCTTCAAGCGGTAACATTGTAAAAAAAAAAGAGAGAGAAGATATGCTTATAAAGCTGTGATCGTAAAGCTTTCTTTACGTCAGCAGTTGGCGAAGGAGAGACCGAGACGGGAGATCCGGGCGCCCCGTCGCATCCATCTGAGCACGACCAGCTGATCGAGCTGACCTTGCCGACTGACTGCCCTACTGACTCACAATCGGAGATATTCGGAGGCGCACGGACGGAATTGGGAGATTATGCACGAACCGCGCGACGCGTACGATCGACTTGTGCGATACACGTACCACGGGGGCCTGGTCTCCGTCATGCTGCACGCGAGGGATTCGCGGTTCTCGCCGCGGTCTCGTCCCGGCCTTAACCGACGACTGACCGTGCCATTGACGCAGGGACCGACGATAAACGCGGCCGGCCGTGATGTGACATGCGCCGGCAACGTGAAGATCCTCTGCCCCTCCCCTCTCCCCCGCGCTTGTCTCTTCTCTCCTCTCCGCCACGGGGTGTCCTCTTGTTGAGGTCTCCTTTGGATTGTGGATTTTCGGTCCTCGGAGGCTCACCAGGTTATCGGGGAACGCATCGAGTCTAGAATGCTATGGACTTTGGTTGTCATCATTAATTGTAAAAGTTGTTAAAAGACAAAAAGTGAGTTTAATCGAGATTAAAAATCTGCACTGAAAATGTAAATTAACTTTTTTCGATTAAATTTTTTTAATTGTTAAAATAAAAAAAAATGAAAAGTAAGTTAACCGAGATCAAAGTTAATTTACATTAACTTATCTCTTATTTATCATCTTATCTGATTGTCTAAACTAGAAAAAGATACAAACTTAAAAGATGAAAAGTAAACTGAGATTACAGTTAACCGATAGAAATAACAAAGGTCAAAACTCGTCTTTCCTCTATTTTTCTCCGACTTAAATTGCACACCTGTCTCACTTCCGAGTACAGAAAGCGCGACGTAGTGCAGCTACCGAGAACGGATCTAGGGTTTTGCATTGTTGCAAAATATACTGACAGTACTGAATGTCCACAGTGTACGTGACGTAAACTATAGTCTATTTTCAGTGCCGTCAGTATGCTTCGGAGCTCTCACCACCTGCCAGTGCCGTACGCGAGTGTAATCAGACGTTCAGACATGACTTGACAACCTCAACACCGTCCGCCGATGCACGTCGGCGTCCGTCACGTTTCTCCAGTTTCGACAAAGTGAGCTTCGAACGGCACGAAAAGCGACGGAAAGATGTCCAACGTGGATTGGGAGGAAGTCAAGCGGCTGGCCGCCGATTTTCAAAAGGCGCAGCTCAGCTCGACTTTGCAAAAGTGAGAAGCCCTTTACTCCAATCTGGTTAACCTAGTCTCATTCTTTAGCGATAACGAATTCCCGATAAGTAAAGCGATTGTAAATAGCGACGTGGCATTTTAAGCCCGCGAATAAATTATGCTTGATAAGTGTTACGTCCTTGTTCCTTGACTCGTATCTCTTTATGCATTTTCGCACCATAGTAGCTCACAAGAGCTCCAAATAGGTTTAAACATATGGTAGTTGAATTTATTTTTGTTAGATACGAAAGAGATATGGTTTCAAGCACAGTTCCATAATTATATTTTATTACTCCGATAAGACTACAGTCAATTTTTTGCAATTATTGTTAATGATTTTAAAAGATGTTATTTACTTCTCTCTGTTATAGTTTCATATTTACTTCTCTATATTTACTCTCATTATTCACTTCTCTATATTATAGTTTCATATTGCTTTTTTCTATAAACATGAAAATTAAAAAGTAAAGTTGGATCAAACAATAATTAATTAAAATACAATTTATCAATTTCATTATATTGTCAGTCATATATAGTCAATGTTAAATTGTCAATTTTCTGTCTTCTGTTAGTAATATACAATTTAACATTTGATATATATTGCAGACTCTCCGAGCGAAATTGTATAGAGATTATAACGACATTGGTAGAAAACAAGCTCCTGGACATTATATTTACCAATGATGGCAAAGAATACGTCACACCCCAGCATCTTGGGAAGGAGATCAAAGATGAGCTGTACGTTCACGGTGGAAAAGTTAGTTTAGTCGATCTGGCGCAAATCCTTAATGTCAACTTGTCGCAAGTGACTAAAGCGGTAGCGGAGATCGAGAAGCACAATAAGGGGCTGAAAGTGATACTGGGGCAGCTTATCGATAAGACTTACATCAATAAAATTGCGGAAGAGATAAATGACAAGCTTGTGCAGCACGGCTGTATCAACGTAGCCGAATTAACGCTCACTTACAATCTACCAGCCGACTTTTTGCAATCGGTCGTGGAGAAGGGACTTGGGAAGATAGTACATGCCACCCAAGACTCCCAAGATCCTAAGATTTTTTATACCGAGAGCTTTATTGCTAGAAATAGAGCAAAGATTAAAGGCGCCTTGTCTGCCATCACGAAGCCGACGCCACTATCTGCAATACTGGGGCAGTGCGGCGTGCCGGAAAGAATATTTTTCTGTGAGTACAGAAGCAGTGACATGAAAGCAATAGGTTTTTAATATTCACCTAAACGATTACTCTTTTCCTTTTACATTATTAAATTACGTTCGATAATATCAGGCTGTTATATTCATCAAAGTAGTTCTATTTATCTTTTTATTTAGATCTGTTAGTACTATATTCATTCTTATAATATTCAATATTGTATTTGTTTCGTCACGCATGTAGCAATCCTGGATAGTTTACAAGAAATTAAACAAGTGCCCGGAGTTGTAACTGGGAAACAGAGTGGAAACAGCATTTACATACCTACTATATACTCTAAAAGTCAAAATGAATGGGTTGAAAACTTTTACAGACAGAATGGATACTTAGGTAAAGTGTGCGATTTATAGGAGTTTCTAAAAATAGGAGTTTCCCGTGTCATGTAATTTAATCTATTATCTTACAGAATATGACGCTCTTACAAGACTCGGGATATCGGATCCATCGGGCTTTGTGAAACGTCACTTTCCAAACGAGAACATAGTCTTCCTAAAATCAGTGGCTGTGGGAACGGTAGTAACGGATCAAGTCGACGCCAATATCGAAGAAGTCATTGCGACCGGATCCTTCGTTGATCTGTACCCCCTTTTGCCATCCGTATTTAGCGACGAAGACACGGAACTTGTTCTCAAATTGGCAACGAAGAAGACGAGGGTCAATGTGCATGTATTTGCAAAGACTGTTGTGGTCTCCGAGGTATTTTTACAGAATTTAACCAAGTCTCTTGAAGCCATAGCCGAGCAAAAGGCGCGGGACATGGTAGCTAGCGGAAAATGGATCCAATCCGTCGCTGAAAATAAATTGAAATCTAAAGCCGTATCTAATAGAGCCGTATATCTAATAGATAAAATTATTGAAAGTGAAGTAAGTAAAAAGGAGGAACGAAGGAAAAAGGCAACTCTTGGTAAAGCGGGCGGCGGCAGCCAAGGTAGAGAAACCAAGACAAAGTCCGTGAAGAAGAAATATCTTCAGAGAAAGACGCAGGAAAATGACTCTGACGAGGACGATGACACGAGACAGACAACGGTCGGAAAAAGTGAGATTACGTTAATATCCGTGGAAGAAGTGAAAGCGGAAGTTATGAAAGACGAAAATGTATCCGTTATCGAGGAATTGGCAGACGAATTGGCGTACTATTTGCAGCCGAAGCTAAACAAGTCCGCGTTATCGTTGGCGGAGCAATTGGCGCAATCTAGCAAGACCACGAACCTAAGCGAAATCGGCGAACGCCTGAACGTTTTAATAACGAACATTCGAATATTCGACAAAGGTATCAAACATCTGGACAAAGCGGATCAAGCTTCGCTGATCAAATACCTGCTCAAGTCTCTAGGTCTTGATTTTGTAACGAGTATATTCAAATTGGCTGCTCAACAGAATATGCTGCAAGTGGCGGAAAATCTCACGACAGAGACGAGGCAGAGATTGCTGCTTGAACTGCCCGCGGACGTTAAGGAGCCGTTAACTGTTATTCATAAGACGGTGATGGGAGATTCGGTGGAGGATTTTTTGAACAGCGTCGACGGAGCGATGGCAGCCTGTTGCCTGGTCCTGAAGAAGTACGATAAGAAGAAGGAGCGGCCGCAGGTGCACGCTCACAGAGAAGCCCTGCTGAGCGAGCTGAACGCCACGCAAGATCCCGCATTAACGTTGCACCTAGTTACGAGCGTGCTTTTCACCGCTGTCACACAAAACGCCTTACACATGTCCGGCAGACACGTAACAACTGTTCTCGCGTTCCTTCAACAGCATCTGGAACTCAATACAATGTCGACTCTTTCCAGATACCACGGTACGTAACGATTTATAAGACTGTTCTCAGAAGAGAAAGTATAGTTTTTTTTATAGGAAAGTGTAATTAATTGAAAAAAATATTGCGCTTCTTTTTAGATTTAGTACTCAATTTGCTCAGCACTTCTGACGAAAACGCAAAAATGGAAGCCTCCAGGGCTTTAGAGGAAGGATTGATGGACATAAAAGATATTGCGAACAATTTCAAGCAGCATGTGAAGACAGACAAATCTTGAGAACACAAACAGCTGTATAATATGAATGATGTAATATAGGCTAGACTTTATGCAATAATATTTGTTATGTAATATCAATTAACGTTGTATTTTATAATAAAATATACAATATACATATTTACAATTTAAAAAATCAGACCGTGACCTAATTTATTATGATATACACGTAATAATGTGACGCTTTCATTGCAATATTCGATAAATGTGTTTGTGCTTCCTATTACGAAATTCTCTCAATATCTTCTTTCTTTACGATCTTTACTGTTTTTACAGTTCACTTCACTAATAAATGTCAATGTAATTGGATGCCTACAACGACAGACTTATCCAGATATGTACATATGTAGAATTTAAGAAAAAGCACTTGATCGCCGTTCCTATATGTACATGTAAATATCACAAATGCAGTTATCGTAACGACGGGTTACAAAGTCGCTAAGATACGCGTGAATCCGACGGACACCGGCACCACGGTCTGCCCGATGCCCCAAAACAATGCGTACAAGGGTGGCATTTGATAGCCGGACGCCCTGTACACGAAGGCAACTGCCGCCGAGCTGACGACGCCCGATGTCAGCGGCAATAGCACGCCCATTATTATGATAAGCAGCGGAAAGAATCTGTGAATATACGTAACATCATAAATCGTGCCGTTACGCAAGACACACTCGCTAGAAACTTACGTACTTGCCGTATTTGTGCTGTCGCAAGGTGGCGAAGCAGATCGCGCCGGCGATCGTGTGGACAAATATGGAAGAGAACAGGGCCCAGAGAAATATCTGATACCACATTTCTGAAAAGTAGAGAGACATCAAGATCGTGGATTCTCGCAAAATGAATTTAAATGTAGGATGATTTTGATCATATTTCAATTAATTCTTCGTTGCGCGCGTGAAGTGTATATAACACCCCAAAGATCTGCATCTATAATTTTTTTCAATTTTAATGCTGCCTGTCTCAATTATTTCTAATTATTTAAAAACAAAATTAATAAATAAAAACTCGACTATTCTGTCTATAAATGTATAAGAATTTTCCTTTAATTTAGGAGAAAATTACAACTAGTCTTATAAGACTAACTAGCAATTTCTATCTTAATTTACTACATGTCACTTTCAATAGTCCATCACCCAATAGCTCTAGATTGTTTTACAGTAATAGATTTTTCCTTGCTTATACACAGGTAAGCACTACACCAAATCCTGTGATATGTATAAGAATTTATAATAAAAAATTGATTTTAAAGATCTGTGATTCTTTTATGATCTTTTATGAAAAATTAACATGAGGTAATTCTTACGCTCCATTTGACCTATCCACGTCTCAAATTTTTGACGCGTACAACGAAGAGTAAAGTAAATCGACGAGTAATTTATCAGATAACACCTGCAATATTTTGTTAACAAATGGAATTATAAATTCCTTATTATTTACCACATGGAAAAGAAATTGCAGAATGAGAATAGTGAACTAGACATGATTAGAAATCTCGTCGCGAGTGAGTTTGTTAATTAAATTAAATTAATCTCTAATAAGTCGATCGTAGCCTGACTGCTTAGGCGACCTTAATTGCGCTCGATCATAAGTAGATAAATGTGTTTAGTGAGCGATCGTTTACCTGCAAACGACGTTAAAGGCATGTAAAACGCATTCCCCGAATTCATGTTCCGCAACGTCATTTGCGGCCGCGGCAGGCTGACGTCCGTTTGTGTATCCATCTCGGCGTCGACGAGAAAGAGAGTGGCGAGGAGAAATTCGACGTACAATCGCTCCTTCTCGTTAATTATTCGCTTTCCTCTGCGCCAATTTGGTAGTCATCGATGAGAGGAGGTTATGTCAGGGCCATCGTCAAGACGTTACTCCGGAATTATTGACTGGCAGCAGAATCACCGCAGCTGCGACAGTGAAGAGGCGAGGAATAGTGAAGAATTGCGCGTACGGATATTCATTTTCGGCGAAATACGAAAAAACGGTCGAGAAGAGACTCGAACGTCAATACGAAGCTGTCAAACCTGACATCGCTCATTGCTGCTCGATCGGTATCAGTAGAGACCGGCGACACGAGTGTCTGTTCGCGTTGCACTTCTTGCACTGTTGAAAAGAGAAAGAGGTTTCTGATTTCTCTTTTCAACAAATACATATGTACCTCATTTAAAATCAATGTTTTTTTTTTATTGAAATAAATTGAGGTAATGCCATAATTATAAACACATTACATAACTTACATAAAGAATAAAAGAGGCAATGTACATGAAAATTTTGTAATCGTAAAATTCAGTTTTAATGCATAAGTCAACATGAATGGAGAATAAGACGTTAATGTATTTAAATATATTAGCATGTTATTTCAAGCTGACAATGTTTATACATTTCTTTAAACTATGTTGATAAGTCTATATCTCTTCATTAGAATAACAATTATCCTTATGACGTAGGCACAGAATAGCATTAACATAACAATCTTATATTAATAGTTCGAGTCGTAAATTATTAAAACAATTTATTATATGTCGAGATTACCATAAATGTACTCCATCGGCATAATAATTCGGTACTATTAAAAATATTAAAGTTACTAAATAACACATTGGCGCAGCTATTTTTTTTGTTTTGAAACATGACTTCGTCTCAAGTCCCTCAACTAGTAACGTACAAGTTCTATTTTAATCATTTTACGATTACATATAAGCCCACTTATAAATCTTATAAATTAATTCATAAACTGCCAATTGATGAAATCCGAGCCTGCATTTGCAATTGCATAAATTATCAAAATATATTGCTTGAGTTTCATGTGGTATTAGCATCAAGCATTATGATTATTTTTCATCAGACATTTGATATTTTAGCTAACAATCTATCGATATTAGTTTTAACTTCTAGAGAGTTATAAAAATATATTACAAACTTTTTTTAACTTACTTCTATACTTCTTAAATATCATCAGATGACAATTGCTTCTTCAAAAGTTCTCTAAATTTACTTATTTCAAGATGAAGTCTCTGATTCTTGACCGATAAGAGTTTACATTGCTTTTGAATCTTATCAATATATTTTTGAAACTTTAACCATGCGTTTTCATTTATGAAATCATCTTTTCTCACGACTCCTAAAATACAATTTTGATATCGTTGCTTTCTTAATAATTTTAAGGTGCTGTTATCTTTAATTTTCCTAGAAAAAAAATAAAACATTAATACGTTAATATATATGTATATATACATATATGAACTATGTATATTTTGCTTTCAAACTAAAATATATTATTATTAAAGAAAAAGATACATTACCTTCCCTTTGTTTGTCTAGCAGTAGAACATACTGTTGCTTTATTATCGAGAATTCTCTTATTCGTCAGATTATTGATACTTGTCGATATGTTTGGTCCATCAATTTGTAACCTCTCATCGCAAGATTTATTTTGAACAATACTATCTTTATGCTTCACGTTAACGTTAAGGATCATAAAACTGAAAATAATCCAATAATTAATCATGTATGAAAAATTCAGAAATTTCAATAGAAAAATAATATCATACCTTTCATCATTTTTCTCAGTTGAAATATCTTTAATGTCAGAGGAATAAGAGTTCTTAATGGACTTCAATTGCTCACTCATTTCAATACTAGGAACTGCAGAAGGTTTCAATATTTTCCTTATTAAATTGAGATCCTCACAGTTTTTATAGTCCTCAGCCTTGAAATGCTTGCTACAAACGACCGAATTGCGATATATCTTCTTTCCTATAGCTTCACACCACTTTAATTTTAAATCTTCGTTCTTCGGAAATCTGAAATATTCAAATAATAAAAACTACATTTCCATATATCTGTATTATGTCACTTAAGCGTTTTTACATATTAAAATTTTGCATCTACGGAATATTTAAAATTGTGTTACATCACACTTTACCTGTGAAATGAGAAATGTAAATCCTGCGAAGATCCCTTTTCGACTCTACAAACGCAACAATGCATAACCATTTTCCGTAGAAATCTTTTTTTATCACTGACAAGAGATAAAAGACAGCTGAAAAGACGACAGAGAGAAACCTAAGGGCTACCGCACAAGCTCTTCCGTAACGCGTTACGTTAAGGTACCTTTTCACGCTGACTTGACGCTCATTTTTAGCGTCAAAAGACGTCACATGACCAAAAACGACGAATCGGTATCTTTACTTTTAGTCACATGATGTCTTTTGACGCTGAAAATGAGCGTCTAGCGTCAGCGTGAAAAGGTACCTTTACATTAAGTACTGATCTCTCCATGCATGGTGTATCGCCGTGCTACATCCACTTTTTGACCATTGTCGCGAAATCAAATATATAGACCGTAATATACAGATTATTTATTAAAATTAAAAACAAAAAAAAATAATATTGCACACATAAGACTCTTATAAATAAATAATATTGTACATATAAAATTATTAATAAAATTAAAATAATATTTAAACTACAACTTACACAGTTAACTCTGTTATTTGCTGCGGAATAAGTTCTTTAAAACGTAAATCACTATGTAATATCTATGTAAACAACGGTGCACGCAACACGAAATGTCTTAAGGTGATCCTAAAGTGACTTTTTACCGATCGAGCATTTTTAATTTTCGATTCATTAAATCTTTTAATTGCCTTTAC
>VBVR01005841.1:0-11260 GCA_011638315.1 Tetramorium parvispinum
TTTCCACCACCAATGAATTGGGGAACAGTAGCTACGAGCGGGTCTGTTATTTCCTCTTTATACGACTTTAGTCGTCTTTCACGCGTGTATACTCGCCATTAGTAAGCACAATGGTTTCTTTATTCTTTCGACGATCGGAGTCTGAAGTTTCATTCGTTGACTTACATTTGTACAGATACTATACCGCGTTAATCACATTTAGAAGCGATAAGTTCTCGCTGATACACCAAGAAATATTTTGTTAATGAAATTGAATTCAATGTAAGAAGGCGTGGCAATGATAGGAAGCGGTACGAATATTGTTTATATGGTAGTTAATTGAGAATGTGATAAAATAATAAATGATATTTAATTCTTGACTCAATAGCCATTTATTAGAACTCCTTTTCAAGAGAAAAAAAAACGGTTACTTTCCTTCGTTGACATTCTTTATAAAAATTGCTATTTGGTGTCTGTTTATATATAATAATATATAAGCTCTGTTATTTGTACATTTTATTTAAATGCGATAACAAGAATGTTGCGTGTTTCATGCTTTGATATTTTTCTCTATCTGTATATTTCTTACAAAAAAAATGTAGAGTCATGTCGTTCACGATCACACAAATAATAATACATTTCGTTAAATGTACATACAAAACGGCTGCCTTTAGAACACCCTTTAGAGATATTACGCGCGAGATAATTTATCTTTCGCTTCTCATTCATATGCGACAAACAATTTAATTCTCACCGCGACAGAATGAATAATTTTTGCATTCTGTGGAGAGAAATAATTAATGTTAAGCATAATAAACGTTAAAATCTTACAAAGCAGAATTTCACAATGCATCATACAATATACCTAGAGCTGCTCATTAAACAATTCTGATCTTTTCTCTGACCTTTATTATGATTAAAATATTCTGTGTAGCGTGAGCTTTTATAATTACTTCTTTGATTTTTATTATTTAAAAATAATCACATGTGCGCTAATGTAGAATATCGCGAGCGATCCCGTGTACTACAGTTCCACAATGGCTTCATATGGAATCGATAGACACAATCCGATTATCAACTTTTAACATCGCACAGCATGCGGATATGAATATTTCTAATTACAAAATTATTATTACATGCATAACAATTTACGTTGCAATGATACATGATATTTCGTGATTGAATGAAATCGAATTGTGGACCCTGTAAATTTTAAGTCTATATAACACGATAACGGCGATTCGATATCACGCCCCTCCATTAAGAATCCATCATGAGAAATTAATTCGGACAGACTGGAAACTTTGCAAAAGATGAATTAGCTAATTTTAAAGATATATCGAGGTGCAGTGAACGGAACATTGAAATTAATATCAACGTGAAATATATTATTACAATTTTTTATAATATATCAATGATCATCGCATGATTTACTGTCAATTTTAATCATATACCGAATCTTAACACGATCACTTGATCACTTCACAAATATTTTAACGGTTGTACACAGCCGTTTTGATATCAATTGTTTAACTGTTCAACTCCGACTGTGCTGACTGTGCTTTGAGTAAACGGTATATCTAATGTATATACACATTTCACTGAAATTTTACGCATCGTTATGATATCTTTGTGTTAACACTGGCGTTGGCCTTAGAGCGACCGGATTATATTACTTAGGCAGATCGTGGCAATTACGAGTATCATTCGTCGAATGCGTTTAACGCCTCCCGCAGTTTATCGACTATCTTCTGATAAAAAGCGATTTGTTCCGTAAGATGCGTCTTTACGGCCTTATTTATATGCACTTCCCGTTCCGTCTGGAAATGAGTTTCCTCGGCGATCAGGGTGCGAGCTATCACGTCAGTTCGATGGGAGAGCTCGCGTAATTGTTGCGGCTCCATTTTATGCTCATTGACCAATCGCTCGCAATCCCTTCGTTTTTGCATAGCGCTCTGAAAAAGAAACAAGACACGAGCGCATTGAAAACTTAGCTGTTTAAATAACATGTTAATTAATCTCTCACACCACGACATTATGGAATACCTTATGTATGCTGGTGACGTCGGGAAAGTTGCTAATAATACCGCGATAAATGTGAAATTTATCAGATAACGGTTCCCAATCGAACTTGGGCTGTTCCTCGTACAGCCTGCCGATATCGTTGTAAGCGTCACCGGTTGCCTTCAACGCGCGCGTCAGCCTTCCGCGACCGTTGTCGTCCGCCTCCAGAGCGTGGCCGAGCGACGTGAACGACTGACCGACCTTCTGAAACTCTCTCTTGTACAGAACCTGGTGTTTCTTCGCCTGATCGACTGCCATGGCCATAAAGTTCTTCACCACCGGATCCAGACCGCTGATAAATCTACCGAAGGCGTCGGTCTGGATCTCCATTTTTATGACGTCCAGCGGCGTGTCCGGACACTGAATGGCATTGAAGTAATTCACGCCCAGCAGCTCGTCCTTCTCCGCCTGCCGTTTCCCTGCCTTCCACCGCTTCTCATCCGTGCAGGTGATGAAGTGCTCCCAGACCCGACTACGCGACAGTACGGGATGTCGACAAACGTAGTCTACGAATTCCTGTAATTGCGTACGACGATGCTCGATAAACGCGTCCTCGTAGCGCCCGGATATCTGCTTGTCGGGCAGAGGAGGGATCGGAATGAAGCAATACTTCTCCTCTAAGCGTTCGTGTAGCCAGTCAAAATGCTTGTACCTTCTCGAGACTTGTATATTATTGAACTGCAATATAAACGTTAATATTCAGAGACAGATGTTCAAATATATAACAGACGAGAAAGAAGATGTAATCATTTAGTCTTACCGTAGGAGTCAATTGATAGACAATGAAACTCTTGAGACCCTTCAGCTTAGATTCTTTCTTAGGCGACGTGACGACGCAATTATAGGACTCTCCAGTCGGCAGCCACGTGCATCGATTACTCTCCCCTTCCTCTATAAAGATTTTCTCGCTCTCGGGGACAGTCACCATTTTGACGCCCAGCAGAAAGCTATCTTCTCCCGACTTGATCAGCGTAGAAAACTTATTGTTTTTCTTTGGTACGTTGGGTATAGGTCTCTCTGGTATCACAGAATGTATAGTATGCATCGAGACTTGGTCATAGTCACCGGCGTTATTCTGCTGCGACAGAGTAATCTGCGATTGCTGCTGCTGCTGCGTGGGAACGTAAGCCTGCGTTTGTCCAACTTCGGAATCGTCGTCCCAGTCATCATCCCAATAATCTCCTGAGCTTTGTTGGGACGATGTCATAGTATCTACACATATATATATACACGTACTGTTACGAGCGAACAAATTTAACATTTTGGCAATAATGAATTTGCGGAAAAGAGAAATCATCGAAACACGATCTCGGATTTAAAAGCAATTTAGCTCCGATTCAGCAAAGGCTGATTCGAAAAAGGATAATTTGACTAGGTAACACCGAGCCCGCCGAAATAAATATGGAGGAGAAGAACACTCGGGAGCAATCTCGTGGTCACACGCATATGGATCATACTCACTGATACTCCATTGTTAACTACGCGCACGATAATTCAACTAAGATGATTGTAGACTTGAACCAATCAAGATTTACTTTATAAAAAATAAAGTGATGTTTCTCATTGCTTTCCAACGGAAAAACGAGAGAATCCCTCTGCCGGAAAGGCACAGTACATGAAGATAGAAGTCCGATCGTACGGATGTCGATATTGCGTAACTCTCTAAAGGTAAACAGCTTATCTTTTATCAGATGATCGTACCGTATGAATACACGGTAAAAATAGATAATGTAACAGGGGGCTATCATTCAATGTATACGTTCTCCGGAATAAAAATAGCTGCACGTACTGGAGGCCGGCGCGGCCTGGTCGACCATTTGGACATACGCCGCTGGGAACAGTCCTGACTGCCCGCTCTGATTGAACCCCTCGCACCAGCCATCCCCCACGTTGTCGCGG
This sequence comes from Tetramorium parvispinum, assembly GCA_011638315.1. NCBI lineage: Eukaryota > Metazoa > Arthropoda > Insecta > Hymenoptera > Formicidae > Tetramorium > Tetramorium parvispinum. Next base: position 3,943 of record VBVR01005841.1, read on the forward strand.
ATGACAGTGAGAAGCTCGCCAGCGGTGATGGACAGCTCCGCCGTCCCCGACTCACCCGTGAAGTCGTACAGCGCTCGCACCTGCGGAAAGAAAGAGACGAGAGGAAAGGAGAGCAGAAGAGAAGAAGAATCGGGCGCGCGAGACAAAGAACCGTCTCCCGCATGCTTCGTAATAACAGAAGTGAGTCATAGCGAGACGGAGGCGCTCGCGCCACGAGTCTCTTCCTGGCGTACCTGGTGGTTCTCCATCGTGGTGTGCGGGCCCAGGACGTGACCCTGGTCGCTCAGTGAGACACTCAAACTCCGCCGAGAGGCTGCGCCCGGTCACATTCCCACTCCCCGTCCCCCGCTGTCACGAACTGCCTGACATTTGCACGCTCGCACACCTCGCGCGTGCGACCAGCTGGGGATCACTGGGGATGACTGTACCCCGCCGAGAGTGAGTGACAGCCGCCGCCGCCGCCGCTTGATTGCACCTCCTACATACCCCTCCCACAGTCGAATCTTCCAATTTTATCTCTCTCTCCGCTTCCTCCCGTCGGAGCGTAGATTGTATGTACCTACGTGTCCGCTTCTCGGCCGCGTTCCGGCGGCAGTTCCTTTCCTCTCGCTCCTTCGCTTTCCCTTCAAAGCGCGAGGGAGGCCTGCAAATTGTCTACTTCATCTCGAGTAGACGTTCCGCTCGCGGGGTACGTGCAGCGAAAAGGGCGGCCGAGTGAAACGGTGAGGCGCGTTATCACGCGTTCACCGTCGCCGATGGCAGTGGGACCGATCGCGCTCTGGATCGCGGCTGATCGAACATGACGATGACCGACAACCGCCTACACTTCCGAAACGCACGAAGGTTAGAGAAATCGAGAACCGGTCACCGCGGATCCGCCTGCTTGGCCGTCAATGCGGAGCGCAGAACTTTTTCCGAAACTTTTTGGCCGTGATTGTACAGCGGCACGGCCACGGATGACGAGGGCGGAAGATGAGTCGCGATTGAAAATTGGCTTGGCTCTCGGAAAGTTCCCAAGGTCTCGGGGAATTCCCTAGCAAGCAGCCAATCGGATTGTGAGTTGTGACGTCGTATTAACTTGGAGCACACGCAAGCACACGGTGTTGTGTGACATAACCTGACATAACCTATTGGCCTAAATTCAAATGCCGTCTAAAATCATTGAAAATATCGTGGAGTGTATAAGAAAAATAATTTAAAGGAGGAAAAGAAAAATGAGAAGACTGAGGTTGGAGAAAGAGAACAAGTGTTATAATTAGTGCAGAACGTTAAATACCTTCACACAAGAAAAAATTAAATGCCGTCGTAGTTCAGCCTTGCAATTCACATAATAATATCATAGTCGAGATCTCTGTTGAAATTCGACATGAGTTCCCAACAAATATTCCAGCTTCCACACAGGCTCAGAACAGCCTTTAGGCCACTTATCTCCAGGTTTAATGAGATCGGTATTAAAATTAGGAGCTACGAGATGCCTGAGAGGATTAAGGGCTCCTTTCTCGAACGCTGGGGTAAATAGTAAATGCTGTCAAATTATTACATTCTGATTGCTCGAGTAATGTTCAACAATTTTTCCGTTTTACAGCGAAATATTGGCACAGCCTGTATGCAGATTACAAGGACGTCGCGATTGACGTAGCTAAAGATTGCAGGGAACGTCCTGTACGTTCCGCAATATATATTACACGTGCGTATCGTTCCTGTTTGCAAATTATTTTTAAGATAATATATATATATATATATATTAGTAATCTATATATAATATTTATATAAAAATAATTTTACCATAGTTCTAGGAGGCTGTTTCTATTGTAATCAACACAATCCAGATGAGACTACATTCAGAGAGCAATTGATACAGAGCAGTTTAAAGCTAATATCGATAGGAGAACCCATACGCAATCCTGTCTCTGTGCAGCATATAAAATGGTTGGAACAGTGCTATAATGAAGGATTAATCAGAAAGCTAAATCTGGGTGTTCTATCTCTGATTTGGTTAGATAATTATGACAAAGACTGTTCCGTGTACAAGGCTATTTGCCCTTATCTAAAACCACGATATGTAACTTTCTACGAAAGGATAGTGGATATAGGTTTTTTAGAAAAGTGGTGGCTACTAGAAATGAAGATGAAAGACTATGATGTGAATGAAGCTGAATTCAGTGTTGTGGAAGCTGTAAACAGTACAGGCACCGTTTCAGTAGCATGATAAATTTTAGGAAAGAATCCTCTTGTACTATTTATGTAAAAAAATATATAAATTTTATAACTTGAAAAACAAGTGTATATATATATATATTCGTAAATTAATAACTACAGTACAAAATATTCTACAAAATATAAAGATCACTCTGATAGTAGCTGTATTTGTAAATATGTAGGCACTATTAATTATTAGCGTTGAATAAATCAAGAGACCATAATAAATCATCAGTTTCTCTTTTCTGTTTGTATAATATATTTCATAAAAATTCTATAGAAAAATATGTCAACAAAGCATATCCAAAATATATTAATTTAATGACTTAGAGTAAAACAGCGTTTGAGAAAGAAGTTAAATGCACCAGCATTTATTATAATTGTCTTGTAATAGAAGTCTAGAAATATATAGTCATATTCACAAGTTCCTTCCTCAAGATTCAGTATATGTCTCTAGATTCTTAGATATATATGTATACATTTTACCGAATTTTATAAAAATATGATCTCTATATTTAGATTAAATAGATATAATCTATCATTATGCAATTTTCGAACAGTCTTCAGTCACGAGCCAGCAGTTAGCGATCTAAAATGTGATCAATTTTATTAATATGAATTGCTATGAATAGTAATAATGTATCATATCGATACGTTACCCGTTTGTGCGTAAACTAACGCTGTACGGTGCGGAATGTAGATCAACATTTTGTGTTGATACGCAGAAAATGATTCTGGGTGAGTAAAATGCTGCACGCTCGTGTCTACGCGACGTTCTCCTCCAAATTGTTCGTCGTCGCTACACAGAACAACTTTGTACGTTCCTGGATTCTTTACACCGATCGGATAATCGGCGAACGACTTGACCGGATGAAAGTTAAAGACGAACACGAGATCAGCACGGTCAAACACGATTACTTTATCATCTTCGTGCTTCCAGCTTACATAGCCCTATAAATTCAGTGTCATTAATTCTTTAAATTTCTTTAATGTTTTGTTGCCAAAATTCATAAAGCTACTTACAGGATTGGCATGCAACCATCCGTATTTCTCTTCGAGCATATTTACAGCGCGATCCCAATTGTTCATATATTTATACTTTAATAATTCGTCGTCCACTAATTTCCACTGACGTCTAGCATAATGGTAGCTGTCTGCATTTCCGATCCTCGGAAAGTCCAGCCATTCGGGGTGACCAAATTCATTGCCTGTAAGACGTTTCCATAACTCTGATGTTATATTTTTCTCAGTCGTAAATTGAATGTGCATACATCTCAAGATACACTCGTTCAGCAAAGGACTAGTCCAAAATTATTTATTTACTCACCCATGAAGTTTAGATAAGCTTCGCCGCCAAGACCATGCGTAATCAGTGTGATTAGATTGTGGAGGGCGATGCCACGAGAGATAATATCGCTGTGCGAACTTAGCGTGCTCATGTGTGAATACATTTCTTTGTCCATGAGCCAGAACGCAATTGTCTTATCACCTACGAGGGCCTGATCATGGGATTCGCAGTAAGCGATCGCTTTCTCCATCCATCTTCGATTAGAAAGTGTCCAGCAAATATCGCCAGCATTCCAGTCGTCATCTTTGACTTCTTTTAACAATTTGATCCACTTGTCGGGGATAGCCATGGCTAATCGGTAGTCGAATCCCATACCACCTTCGGCGACAGGCCTTTTATAAAATATTAAAAATTAATATTTTCATCTGCTTCGATTTACGAAAGTTGATAAGAGGTCTCACCTACAAACGCCTGGCATGCCACTAACATCTTCGGCTATTGTGACGATTTCAGGATACATTTCATGCAACATATGATTAGCCATCATCAAATACACTATACCCTCCACATCAATGTTCAAACCGTAATATTCATCATAATGACCACTAAAACCTTGTCCCAGGCCTCTCGAGTGATACAACATTGATGTAACGCCATCAAATCTGTCAATATAATTGTATAATAAATAATTGTGATCTCAATACAATCAAGTAGTCACTTCTTATTTACTTGATTGCTTAGCACAACGGTTATAACTTGTATGATTTCAATGTAAGTTATATTTGTTATATTATGTATGAAAGTCTAAACTTTCGTACAATTGTATATCCGTTCTTGTAAAAATTAAGTACCTGAATCCATCGAATCCATATTCCTCGATGTACCAACGCAGGTTGGACAATAAGAACCGAAGTACCTCGTATTCCGCGTAATTGAACAGTCTGCTGTCCCACAGCGAATGTTCACCGCGAGAACCGCTATGGAAGAAACACGAATCTGTACCATCAAACATATTCAGTCCGTCCAATGTGTTCTTGGAAGCGTGCGAATGTACCACATCCAGCAAAACATAGAGTCCATGCTGATGCGCTACATCCACTAGTTCTTTTAACTCTTCTGGATTTCCATAGCGAGATGAGACCGCATAGAAAGAGGTCACCTTTGATTTCAAAACAAGAGATATAGAGCTGAGTACTTGTATGCATAATTATATAATTATTTTACAATTCATTCAGTGAGTAGTAAGCAACCTGATATCCAAAACTAGCGTAATAGGCATGCTCCATGATCGCCATTAGTTGTATCGCGTTGTATCCTTGCTTTACGATTCGTGGTATCACATCTTTGGCAAATTCCAAGTAAGTACCAACACGAAATTCCTGCGTAGCAATTCCAACGTGGCATTCGTAGATCCTGAGACTTTCCGGTCTCTTTGGTTTGGGGTGCTTGAATTTGTAGACCTGGAAAAAAACATTGTAAATCTCTTTGTCAGACGCCCAGAGGTATTTCTAACGGTAACTGTGTTCCATACATTTTCTGGATGCCATATACGTTGCTTATAAGTAGTCCCTTCGGCTTTATTCTGCGTTACGTACGTTGCCCAAGGACTTAATCTTTCAAGCAGCTCATTCGTGTGACTCTTAATGATAAGCTTTACTTCAGAGTTATGCTTCAAAGGGCAACTGCCATCCGCGTTCGGAGGCAAATGCAGCTCCCACTTGCCATACTCCAATTTCTTGTACGGCACGGCAGTCTTCTGCCAATTATCTATACAACAAAACAGTCACGCTAGTCAAAGATAACTTTAGTTTAATATTAAATACCCATCGCGGTATCACAAAGTAAGAAAATAATACATACTGAACTCTCCAGTCAAAAATACTTCCTGCGCACCAGGTGCCCATTCCTTCGCAACGACACTATTGTCATCCCGGACATGAATACCGAAGCTCTCGTATGCAGTGGTAAATTGCTTCAGGTTCCCGTCACCCTTTTCTATCTTTTCGCTATAATCCAAGAACAGGGCATACCTGGAAAGGCGAGACGATAACCGTAACGAGTTATTGTTAGCGCGCGCCGTCAGAAAAAAAGGTTGCACAACGAGACCGCTATAAATAAAAGTACCTGCGCCGGATGTCATTCTCGTACGGCTTCAGGTACGGGTCCCTCTCGAGGAGAGTCTCTATCTCCGGTACCTCGACTTGCGAGGGATCCATGCTGGACCACTTGCCGCCCATGTTTCTACCGCGACGATCTACGACGTACTATTAGCGAAGCCCGCGGCATGAATGGACCGGCTGAAATTTGAATGTCATATCAAAGTCACGCTCCCCTCTCTCTCTCGGCGCGACGTCAGCGGGTCGTGCGACGTACCTTCGAGGGCGGAAAGCCTCAGCCGCGTGGCGCAGCCGGAAGATGACAAAAAGGAAAAGAGCAAAGGCCGCCACGCCGGCCGATGTTTACGTAATTACGGACGTCGCGAGAACTCCGGGCGCCTTAACCTCGCACGCCCACCTTTGACACCACCATGTTTATGTTCCAGGGCCGGCGAAGCATGCAATTCTAATTAATGTAATTGCGAGTGAACGCGGAGATGACGGAAGGTCATCGGAGAGCTTGCCACGTGGGAGCTTATCTCGCCGCATGCCGAAGAAAGGTATCTTGCAGAGCGAAAGGGAGAAAGGTGGGACGATCGTGGTATCGGAGTAATCATGGAGGTATCATTCAGTATCATTTCACCATGGGCCGGTCCTTCGTAACTGCACTCTCTGCATTTAAAGTGAGATAGAGATATAGTCGACAGCCGCCTGTTTTTTTTTTTATCTAATGCAGATTAATTTTAATCTCGATTTATTTTTTTATTTATTTTTATCTTTTTTTAATTCTTGAATCTAAAGAGAGATAGAAAGTAAGTCAAACCGAGCTTAAAATTAATCTACATTGATAGCAGACAAGAGAGAAAAGGAGATAAACATATACACGTCACGTAGAGAACGTTAGTGAACAAGTTCAGGCTGCTCGCCAAATGGCGGACATTTCAAACGAGCGCTCTGAGCTTGCAACGAAACTTCTCGCACGATTTCTTCCTTTCTTTTTGTACGTAATGTATTGAAAGGAGGGCAGAGAGCAAAGAAGCAAAAAACGAGAGCATCCGAGAATCAGCAGGGAGGTTTTATTGGAGATACACGAGGATGATTGAGAGTGCCAGTATTACGCAAGAATAATTAATACTGATGATACTCGTGAATATGCGTGCGTACGTAGACACACATACATAATTTATGTAACATTTATTCGTTGCGTATATATATGCATATCTATGTAAATGCGAAAATTGCCAATCTTTTTCATAACGATTTAAGCGATAAAAATATCGTGGAATATGTTGCGATGCGCTCAAGTTTAAATTATATCGTTACGAGCTGTGCACTAGCGCATAGAGTTTTGCGTATCAAGAGATAGAATAAGAGAGAAAGTATAACTGATAGAAATTTATTATTAATCGAATTGTTTTTTTAATGCTTATCAATCGCTGATGCTCACAAAGTATATGAAAATAAATAAATACATTTTTTTTCAAATTATGCGATATTAGACTCTGAGAGAATCGACGGAGGTCAGACACCGAATGTCTTGGCGGCTTTGGTCCATTCTTATCCTAACTAAGCATTAAGAAAATTCGTTTGAAAGAACTGTATACTTATAATTAAATTCTTAAATAAGGTGGAGTTATATAAATTAGCGATACGAATAATTGTTGACATTTTCAGAATTTGTGCCCACTGGTTTTTTTTCCTTCGTTGTCCTTTATATATATGTATATATATATAT
>VBVR01005842.1:0-11146 GCA_011638315.1 Tetramorium parvispinum
AAAATTACATTATTTAATAATCAATATAATAATGTTAAAATTAAAATATAATAAAATCAATGTTCAAATTAAAAACCCTAAACTGGTCTTTATTATACAGTATTTTTTATATTAAACTTATATTTTATATAAACTTATTTAATAATTATAATTTTTTATATTAATATCTTTATTTTTTAATATATTTATCTTTATGAGAATTTGTGTACACTAAGTGTAAAAGTGTAAGCAACGCGAACAAAACTAAGTATTAACGATCACTATCAACCATATGCAAAGCAAATCGTTGCTTTTCAATAGTTAATGTGTAAAATAGAAACGTTCTAGAGTCTCTAGAAATTTTCTATTCTACAGCCAACTAACACATTTGAAATATTCTTAGTACGACACATGTAATATCAGCCTAATGCAGAGTTCACATTATGTACGACGATACCATGTCCAATAATAAAGACATAATCGGAAATCAAAATAACGATAAAAATAACGGCTGAATCGTTAGCGTTACTATAAAAATGTAACGACGTTATCGTTACCGTTACAAACAAACAAAAAGTAACGATAACGGTAACGGCGTTATAAGTAACGCGTTACTTCCCAACTCTGAATTGATGCATGTAGTTAAGTTAATCATATTTATTGTTAGAAATATTATTATATAAAATTATGGTTGGGCCAAAAGTAACTACCCAGTAAACACAAAGTAACAATAACGTAATGTCAATGTTAAAATTTCCTACTCAACAACATAACTATTATATGCAAGACATGTTACATTGTAGTTATATTGTTGAGTGGGAAATTATAACGTGAACGAAATAAATTGACGTTATATTACTGTTACTTTGTGTTTATTGGGAATATTTTACTCTCATACTATACTTAAAATATTAGAAGTGACAGCAAAAATTATGCAATATACTTTTAAATGAATATCAATACGATATGATTATATACATATATAATAACATATGTATTTTTCATATATTCAGTTTCATATTTCATATATTCTTGTACATCGTACGTACATTGAGAAATTGTTTAATGACAAGCGAGTGATCGTCTTCGATCGGTTGCAATTTTTTTAATCTTCCAACTCATAAAAGCATTCGATAGTATTTACTTAGTTGTAACATGGCAGGATATTGCGTGCTCACAGCATATGAGAGTATATAATACCGGATGCTTCAGATGGTGATGTATGAGGCACAGTTATGCACTACGAGATGGCTAGCATCCTGCATTATTCTGTCTGCTGTATTTTCGCCATATCCGTGCGTAAAGTGGCTTCGTAAATCGCAGATATTAGAAAAATGCGAATTTGTTATTACGGATATTATAGTGTATAAGACTTAAAAAAATTATTCATGATTAAATATATCATTTAAATATTAAATATAATATTATTAAATTACTAATTAAATAAAATCCTTTGAATATATGTATAACTAAAAATTGATATAGTAAACTAATTTAATGGTTTTTATAGGTACATCCATACATCGCATCATCCGTTTTGAAAAAACCGTTTAATGTCACTCTTGGTAAATCGAAAATCATAGAAAGAATCAATAAGATTCAAACTCCTTAGCACTATCGACGAGCGAAGAAAACTCTTCGTTGGTTTGCTGCACCTCGCGAAAGATATCAACATTGTAATATCAATTCTTTCTAATATTTATTGATTGATAAATTAATAAAAAATCAATTTGCAGATTTTCAGATAAAAAGTTTTAAATATAATTCTTCGGAATGTGTTTTATTAATCTTTTGTAAAAACCTTTTACATCTCTTTAAAACATTTGTATTCTTAATATAGATAATAATGAATTATAATGTTCTATAAATAAATTACTTCATTTTTTATAACTGTCTTATGCTTCCATAAATAATTTATCTCCGTCATGAATATACGGAATAAGAATTTCATAAATATTCAAACACAGAAAAGAACATGCAATGTAATAAATTTTTTTTTATACCTTCAAGGGAGATCACAACCAGAATCAATACAGCGAAATGTTCAGTAAAAGACGTTCACTGAACTGTGATAGGCGAGTGTAATGGCGCGTAAAGAAAGGCAAATGTTTCCCAAATATATAAGATTAAGCGGTTAAAATTTCCTACGGTTGTACTTATTGCCTACAATACCGAGAGTAAATTGAAATTTAACGTCCTTCGATAAACTTCGATAAGTCCTAATATTCGGTACATTAAATCCTAAGATTCACTGCACACAAATAGTATTAAATTAAAAATATAAATAAAAGGAATTTTTCTAAACCTCGAAAATTTACACTAAAATTTAAAGTTTACAAATCCTGTATTAAAATTTACAATTCAAAGTTGTTGAAATTTAATACACACATAAATAGCTAAAATGTTAAATCATTTCTGTAATTTATTAAAAATATATAGCATTGGGAATATATGTGTTTAGCATGATTAAGTTACACACTTTTGAAAATATGTATGCCATCGAAGAGGAAATACAGAAACCGCTGTTACTGTTTCAAATTGTAATCAGTAATTTATAGGCGAAAGGCAATCCATTTGGGATTACATGACGTACATGAATCCGGTTATCAAGCAACGCAATGCCATAGCGGCTGACATGTACCACAAATACAACGAGGATATACAATTGACGAGAAATCGAGGAACAGAAATAATAAATATTTAATAAAAATAAATAGGTAATAAATATATAATAATTGTACGATTAATAATTATACGATTGAATTAATCTGGTAATATCGAATGTTTTCTTACACTTAAAATCATTTTAACTATTTTCAGAAATAGAGTATAATTTTTATATAAACTTCTATACACATTTTTTTATATTGAATAAAAAATATAATTGCGGGTATACTTGCAAGAATTAGGAATAGAAATTTATATTAAATAGTACATTTCATAAATTAGTCTTTTTGCAACTTATTAAATTTCTTGTTTTGTTTTCACTTATTTTGCTATTCTCTTCAAAAGATATTAATATTTAAATCTTAATTTTCAAGTTAAATATTGGATAATAACAAACGAGCAGATCAATATCTGTATCTTTGATTATGCAACATATTATACGTCCGCATTGAATCAATCAAGCATTGTGGATTATCTCTGTGGTCATAATCTGCTTTTGGCACATGTCCAAGTTTATAATATGCATGAGCATGAGTAAACATCGGAAAGTTGAGATCTAACATTCAATATTTTACAATCTAAAATTTTTACATAGAAGAGACATTTTACAACATCTGTGATGTCAAGTATCTAAAGTGTCTCGTCTATCTAATGAAACATTTTTGTTTGATAAAAAATTATTACTTTAAGTGTGTACATGTAAAATAAAATATTGCGCTGTTTTTTGTTGCGATTTAAATAAAGTAAAATATCTACAGAAGATATTGCTGTTATCGAGAGAATACACAAATTGTTTAATAAATTTTTTTATTCTTTGCTTAGCGAAACTGACGGTTATCGAATAATTCAAATTTGCCAATAAAATGCAAGTACATACTTTTATTAATTCTTATATTTTCTAAAATACACGATGGAAATTACGAAAATTTTGGTTTAATTAAATAACAATTATCTATTGTTCGAAATTATAATTACAGAAAATAGCTATGCTAATATGTGAAGCATTTGACATGAATAGGACAATTTTCCATTAACATGTACGTGAAATATTGAGTGTCATGCAAAGAGCTATCAATATCACATGCTATATGATTTGGTCTGTCTAATCAATAATGTTGAATTGAGGTCAGATTTGTAAATCAATATCAATTTTATTTGGTAATAATAATAAAATTACACAATTATATTATACTAAATTTATGCTTTATATCTTTGATATAATTGTAAAAAATATTTTTAGATGAATTCAATAATTTTTATATTGAAAATCTATGCGGTAGAATTTAAATCTATAATTACAATAAAAAATTGACACTTTATTTTTAATCAATTTTATTGTTTATTATTATTATATTCTTAAATATTCTATTTTCATTTGAAGATAAAAATCAAATATAAAGTGCCAATTTTTTGTAATTATAGATTTAAGTTCTACATAGATTTTTCTGCATTGATTTTCAATATAAAAATGATTGAATTTAGTTAAAAATATCTTTTAAAATTATATCAAAATATAAAACATCAATTTAACATAATTTATAATTTAATATGATACAATTGCGTAATTTTATCATTATAACCAAAAAAATCATAGTGATTCCTGTTCCTTATATATGTATATATCATCTGAAAACAATCTATAGATAGAGGACAATCCGTATAGGATTATATGACTCATGCGAATCCGAGACTAATACGGGACCGGAGTAACGCGGATATAGCGTATGATTTTTATCATAAATACAAAGAGGATCTACGTCGGACAAGCAGCATCTAGATCCTCTTTGCATCTGCGTGTTTTGAATATCTCTTAATACCTTCCAGCTACTGTTTTTCCTTTTTTTTTCAAGTAAGCAGGAAAGATTCGGTTCTTATATACATATAAAAGAAGAATTCTGACTATTTGAATTATAGAAAAAAATTTATTGAGTACAACAAGCTTTTAACAAGGTAATATAAAAATATAATTTTATATTAAATAACAATTTATATAATTGAAAAGTGTTAACTTTATAAATATCATTTTTTTTTAATTTTTTTATCATAAAACAAGTTAATATATTGAAAAAAATTAAATAAATATACTTTCTTTATAGAAGAATTGTGTCGCATAAAATAAACGAAAAACTGGAATATCTTGAATAATAATTTACGGAATATACAAATTTTGACTCTGTTATTACAAGGAAAATTTTGCTCGCAAAAAGCATTGCTGTTGGTGCGGGAATATTGTAATATAACGATGCTCTTCTTCTTGTGGTGTCGTCTAAGAAGTTTGCTCATTTACAGACTAAAATGTTTAAGATGTCCTTGTCATGGGTAAGAATTTTGTTGCACAGCTTCAGAAACTTTGTTAACGAAGATGCTATACGACACTATAACGACGTTATTAATGAAATTATAATGAATGATTTGACGCTCATGGTTACCTTGTTTGACTCGGATTTACCGCTCAATTTATAACTTTTGGATAAATGTACAAATTCTAGACTAGCGGAACGATTTTAGAATTACATTTAAATCCTTTGGAGATTCTTGTTTTTATAAGTGCATAATTTCATGTACAAACAGAAAAAAGAAAGAAAGAAACAGAGAAAGGAAAACGTTTTATTTTTCTAAAATTTTATAACTAAAAAAATTTTTTTAATTTTTATAAATCTAATGTGCTCTCATTCTGATTCTGCTTTTGAGTGAAATTTCTGGTTACCATAAACGAGGCGAATTTGATGGCATATTCTAACCGCAATATGCGTACAGCGGCAATTAATCAATTTGGCATTACAGATTATCATTGCGGTCATCATACGCTATTAGCGTACGCGAAAGTGTATAACGTGTATAATGAAAATTTTCACTAGTTACAAAAGGGTATCAATATTGTGTCGTAACGACAAAGTATACTGTTTTTTAACTATTCGATTGAAATATTCAAACTGTATTTCTATCTAAATCTATTTCTATCTAAATTTTCCTCGCAATATATCAAAATTGCATTTTTATTAAAGAATGCATGTTTTTGCAATCGGCGATAGGAAAAATTGGAATTATTTTATATTGTAGTATTTTAAAAAATATGTGAAATTGTAAAATGATGATTCGTAAAACAACATTTGTGACCTACTTTATTTTATTTATTTTATTAATTTATTTATTTTAAAAAATCTCAAACGACTAACTTTATCCATTCAATTTTCAGCAAAACTGATGATTGTTTGAAACTTATGAGAAATAAAAATAGGAAAATCTTTTCCAAGGAGATTTGCGATTTTCTTATTTTACAAATAAAAAAGTGCAATTAAAAAGATTATATTCTGATTTCATTGAAATTAATTTTTACAAAGAAATTAACATTCGTACAATTAAAAGTAAATAGAAAAAGTATCTCTTAAATATGATGCTGCGATTGCTTTAGTTTAGTTTAGTTTATTTCACAATGAGGTTACAGACACAAATACATGCAAAAATATTGTGGATTATCGTAGCATATAAGACCATATGTCATGTATTATGCATGAAGATATATATGTCTCACAATTATGTGATTTTAATCGCAGATTACAGCGTCGGCACTCAGCAAATTATTGGAGTGGTTGAATAACCATTACATATTACCCGAAGTTTACATAACTGAAAACGGTTACGCCGGTATTGGGAAAATTGCGAATAACGGAGAAATAGTAGATGTAAACAGAATAATTTACCTTCGACAGCACATATCGCAAGTTATGAAAGCTATGCAAAAAGGCATCAATATTCGCGGTTATTTGATTTGATCGGTAATCGGCAATTTTTCACAGTATGTGAAATCCTTTGTGATTAATTGAAATTACAATATGTCAAAAAGCTATATTGAAATCAAAGTGGTAAAAGTATGCTGTATGTTTAAAAAACTGTTATAATATCACACAACATCATATAATATTATATACATTTTAACAATATAAATCCAATGTAACGTAATAATATAATTTGAGAGAAATAATTTCGTTAATTTATTAATATATCAGGGAAATGGTCGGCCTCTTTTATATGGATTTCACAATGACAATATTTTCATTAGAGTACCAAAGTTTTCAAAAAGTAATTACTGATATTTTAAAAATCAAAATTATACATTCAATAATGGAATTTATAAAAAAAACTAGAAACTAGGATTTGATATTTCATCAAGTTACACGTACACAGAAAAAAAATTCTAAGTAAACTTACAAAATGCATTTAGTAATACAATTTTTGAAATACTTAATTATTATTACCTAATATAATAATAGTAACAAAACGTTTAATAATAATTATGATCACTTCATTTTTTATAACATTATTTTGTCATGATGACCGACCTATATGTTTAGTTGAAATTATTTCACTAAAATGAATCTTGATCATTTTATCAAGACTGGTTTATTATAATCAGTTATAATCAATCTTATTTTCAGTGTACCATATGTTTGTGCAATTTACATTTAAAGAAAATAGAAAAAATATGTACACGACACTGACCTAAATGATTAAATGAAATTCATGTCGATGAATATCGGTAGAAATCTAGCGTTGCATAAAATATTGCGTAAATTTCTAGATTTGTTATCACGTAACAGAGCTGCCTGTGTATGTGCTACCAGCAACGTCATGCCAGCGTGTTGCATAGATCGATAAGTCTTTCCGCGGCGTAATTCGCGTTATAAACGGTGCTTTGTGCACGATTAAAACGGCACTCACGCGAATTCAGGCAATGCCCGCGGCACGACGGCAACGCGACGCCGATGACAAGAAAGCCACGTAGGCAACGACCCGCTAATTTCCTCACCGAATCGTCACGCACGGCTTGCCGGCTTGCGTCCGGAAAGCAATTCCGCAGATTCTTGCCTGCGAGGAATGTCGCCTTTGATCGTCTCTCGCGAATGTCACTTTAACAAGAAGCGACGGATGCGACGGATAACTCTCTGCAACGGCGTATCCGTGGCGGGGGCTCGCCCTTTTGCCGCCACCGGGAAAAGCCCTTTGAAATGTCGCCGCTCGCGCCGGCTCGATGCGAAGGGAATGACATTTATCACGAGTTCGAGCCGGAAGCGCGGCAATACCGATCGTCGCCCGGCGACGGGCGGAAATAGTGCTACTACGCTTCAGCGAGTCCTGACCAAGTTGATGCGCGGCTACATGCATAAAACAGAGACATACGTGCCGTATCGCGAACGTTCCATTGCGCACATTCGAAAAAGTGGCTCTTCAAGATTCCATATTTTCAGAAAAATATCGTTACATTGAGAGAACGTGTCAAGATGAAGGACACTGTAAAAATCTACACGCCAATACATTTTAAAAATGTAATTACATAAAAATTTACTCACTAACCCTTCGCTGCGTCAAAATTTGAGACACGAATAGTCGAGTAGGATGTAAGAAACCTTCGGTTAATTATTCAAAAAAAATTGTACAAAAGTGAAAATTTTTTTAATCAATTCTTGTACTATATATTTATAAACTGAATAGTTTCTAAAAATTATTTTAAAAAATTGCAAATAATTGAAGAAGCAGCATTGAAATTGAAAAATTTTAGATCCAGTAGAAAAATAAGATTTCTAGAGTGTGAAGAGTGAAAATGCTTATAAAAAATGCTTTTCTTTCGTGCATTAATAAAGTAAAATATGGCTCGCAATGTGCATTGATTCGATAATATACGACATGGCAAAATGACGAATTTATCATCTTGCCATTTGAGCGCCAACTTTGGTACACGTGGAAACGACGCGGCGGCAAGCGCGCGATTCGACATTTTCGGCAATGTCGAGCATCGAGCGTTTAGTTAATCGCACATCTCGAGCCTGGCGTTGATAATGTGACCGTACGCGAGACTGGCAACGAGGGCGACATTACCGTCGCATCCCCACGTCGGACAGGACCAAGGGTATCAATCAGCGGTACATGAAAGGGGCGCGGTTCGGCCACGTCTGTCCTCGGATCTCGTATTGTCTGCCGAGGACAGATAGACAACGCGCCAGCACGCCGACATTCCGACGTATCTCTGTCCGATGACGCTTCTGTTACTGGAAGTGTCACGCTACTTTGTTCTAGTCTGCCATGTAAGTGCCACAGTGTGAGGCAGCACTATTGTGTCGCTCGCAGCTTTGTTGGTTTACAACTAGGTGAGAGAATGGAACGGCGAAAGACTACGCGCGTTTGACGCGTGTCGTTGCATGGCGCCATGTCTTATTGTTGACGCTCGCTTGGGAGTTCTTGCTTGGAAATAATGGAAAATGCAATTCCAAGTAGCGTTTAATAACGAATGATTTAAAATTCGACTTCACGAAAGTTATATATAGAAGAAATGTTTTCCATAATTTTATTTTAATACATGAAAGTCTTATAATATTTTTAATAAAAAGTAAAATAAGCTGCAATCGCATGATTAATAATAATTTCTATATTAAAGTTTCTCCCCAGATTTCTCCTCAAATTTGATTCTACGGAAAGTATATATAGAAGAAATGTTCTCAATAATTGTTTTGATACTTGAAAGCCTTATAATATTTTTAATGAAGATAAAATAAGACGCAATCAAATGACTGATAATAATTTCTATGTTAAAGTTTTTTCCCAAATTTCTCCTCAAATTCGATTCCACGGAAATTATACATAGAAGAAATGTTTTCAATAATTTTGTTTCGATACTTGAAAGTCATATAATATTTTTAACGAGGGTAAAATAAGGCGCAGTGAAAATGACTGATCGTAATTTCTACAGTTAAAGTTTCTCTCCAAGTAATATTTTTCCCTTGAACGTGAAACAAAAGGCCCGCGTTCGTTCTTAGTAAGTGAAAGAAGAATGGCTGGCGAAGCGTAGATCTTTCTCCTTCGAACTGGTCCCCTCGAAAGTACCCCGAATGTACCCCAAAGACAAAGGGTCCTTCCGCACGGCTGTCTCACTTTTTCGCGACTCACGCAGTCGCTCGCGAAAAGCCATTGTTTGCGCGTATGATGACGGGGTCTGCATAAGTCACCATAGGGGAAGGCAGAGAGAAATACCCCAGCAGAAAGGACGTGACGTTGTCCCTTTGACTTTACTGGCATTTTTCTCGAGAGTGGCAGCCACCGGTATCATCTCTCGTCTCTCCTCTCCATCACATTTGTACTCTTCGCATTTATATGAACGATTTGTATATTTATGTAGACATCTTTCCTTACAGCGTTCTTTTGTCTGAAGCTACATTACAAAGTTTGAAAAAGAGCATATTTACCTCTTCAAAGAATCTCTCGACTAACAATTTTATTTTATTTTACTCTACAAAAACTCGCTCGTTACAGAATATGCTTACGAATCCTCGAGATCGATAAAAATAATTATTTCAAAGAGAGAAATTGTCTCGATACTTTTATCAAAGCTGTAACTACAATAGCGATGCTTCTTGTCTTCTTTCCGCGTTTACGAAATTGACCCGGGTGAAAACGACTGCAGAACCGAGGGGAAGGAAAAGCAGTAAGAGCTTTTACTTGGAGCGATCATATTCGGTCATTTGGCCAACGGGCTAGTCGTCCCCCTGATTCGACCCCTCTCGCGCCGCCACGATAGCGCTCCCTCTCACGATGTGCATTCGGTACGTCGTAACTCTTGTTCCATTGAATTCGACGGAGCCGTAAAATCGAGCGTTTCTTCGGCTCGAGCCGCTGACGATGGGATTTATGTCGTCGGCGAAATCGCGACGCCTCATTTCCGCTGATCTCCACAGTGCGGTACAGATGCCGGGTGATCTCTCGAGCGTCTATACTTAACGCGGGGCGTCGCGCGCAGAAGGAGATATTTTTATACGGAGGCAGGACAGAAGCTGTTGAAAACTGCTCTTTAAGATACGCACCATAAAGTTCAAGAAATTTTTCTGGGATGTACATAAGTAAAAAGGATGAGAAAATTTAAAAGATACTGCCAGATCATAAAACGTTTTATCTCCTTACCATTTTTTTTATATATTCCCGACGATTTTTTTCCGCTAAGTGCCAGAATTCATAATTACCTTCTTCGTTTCTCGCCCCGATAGCCGATTCTCGCGCGGTAAAAAACAAAGACATATTGAAATGAATATTAAAGCTCTCAGTCGCGTCATAAAGGAAAGCCCCGAACGATCCATAAACCAGCTTTCAAGCGGACGAGGAGCGCCATTGCACAGCTCGTTATCCTTGAAACAAAAAGAATTCCCCGGCGAGCCGTAGACCCGGGCCCGATATCCCTCAACCGTACGGAAAGGCGGAATTACGAAAAGTATGGCGAACAATGAAGTCGTCTAGCGAATGCTCGCGGACAGGCTCTCAGCGTGGCTGGCGGTACACGGATGGGATCTCCGTAGCTCATCCTGGCAGGTACTTTTATCTCCGCGGCGGGCGCGAGAATGTACTCGCGAGGTATCCGGTGGCAGCGCATCCGGCGAATCCGAGGACGAAGGGGCTGCCGGCGAGAGAGGAGGAGAAGGTAAAAGAGAGATAGACAGAGGGTGAGAGAGAAGTAACTCGT
>VBVR01005843.1:0-11221 GCA_011638315.1 Tetramorium parvispinum
CACAATTAAGAGCGCGGCCGCGGCGTTTTATTCTTTGTGCGTCGCGCGGCGTCCGTCAACGTAACGTGCGACTTTCGCCGGACGGCGACGGCGCGCACGCGCTTGCGCCCCCTGACGGGGGGGCGCCGCGGCGTGGCGCGGCGCGGCGCGACGCGACGCGAGGCGCCGGCGGAATCCATAAATAAAACAATTGGTTATATACATATGTTTTTCAAATCGACGAATGCTATTATATATTTTGTATTGAGCACTCGCGGCACCCTCCGGCGCGCGGAGGGGACGGACGGGGGAGAGACGGACGCACGCCGACGCCCGACGACTGGCCGCGACGAGAGCGCGGGCGAGAGCGCGCGTCTGTTTTTATAAAGAGCACACGGGGGCACGACGACTCGCGTCGCGTCGCGCCGTGCCGTGCCGTGCCGTGCCGCGCGGCTTATAATCTCGCCCAATCCGCGGCTCCACTCATAAAGTATACGGCGGAACAAAAAAAGAGGGAAAATCGTTATAGAATAATCAAGCCGTCGCCCGCTTCGCGCGCGCGTTCGCCCGCTCTCGGCCGCTGCCGCGCCGTCGGCAGACACACGCGGCTTCTTCTCCCGCTCGCGCATCGCCGCCGTCGCCGCTCCTCGCGACCGAGGATGCCCCGTCGTTGTCCGGGTACATGAAGACGTCGCGTCGCGGGCGTCTCGTCCTCGCCGCCCCGCTCGCCGTCCGTCGTCTTTCTTCCCGCCGCGGTGCAGAAGAGAAAAAGAAAAGATCGGCCCGCTCGCGAGGATCGGCCGAGACGCAGAGTCTTCCAGCGGTGGAACGAGAAGAAAAGCCCTCGCCCCCTCGCCTCCTCGATCTCCCCCCCGGTTCTCGTTCCTCCTCTCACCTCGCCACGGTTCCTTTTTGAAAAATGGGCACAGCGGCACGCGATCGGCAGACGGACCGGCTCGCGGTGGCGCAGCAGTGCCGAATCTGTGCGGCCGACGTCACCGCCGACGCCGACGACGACGGGATGCACATCTTCGCCGAGGAGGGCCGGCGTCATTACCTGCAGACCAAGATACGAAAATACCTGCATATCCTGGTAAGCAAGCACGCTTTCGCGCGTACCTTTTTTTTCTCTCCCTCCTCCTCTTTTTTCATCTCTCTCCCTTTTTTTCCTCTCAAAATTCGTCCCCCTCTACGCAATAAGTGCCGCGAAATCACGTGCCGGGGATTTCGAAATTCCGCGCCGCCTGCGCCGATCGCGGCCGATTTCTCGGGATCAAACGAGATCGCGGCAAATCTCGCGAGATTCGATCTCGCCGGCGCGCTGCGTGCGAGAAATCGGCGGCGAAGGGTGCGATCGTCCCTAAATCCCCCCACTCTCTCTCTCCCTCCCTCGTCATCGAACGATGATGAGCTTGCGGGATAAATCGACTCGTTTGTCTAAATATAACGGCGACATTTTCGCGGATGCTTGACGACGTACGGGGTGGGGAGGGGGGAGGACGAAAGGGAGTTACGCCTCGGCGAGAAAGCTGCCGGCCGAAAAATTAATCGCGTCGGCCCCTAATGAGCCGCGAAATGCCAGCGGGTTCACGCGAGGGACAGCGTGACGATTCACGGGTTCCGATCCGGATGGTGTACGTACGCGCGGGGACGCGTCGGCCGAGCGAGCGCGACCATTTTGTGCGGGGCTGCAAAAGTGTTAAAAATTAGCATTTTATTGATTGCAATAAGTATACCGCGCTCCTCGCGCGCGCGTGTGTATGTGTGTGTGTATGCGCTATATATAAGTCAACCACATCTATAAATACAATCGGAAATGAGGGGCCGCGTCCGCGCGCGGAGGAGCGGACGGCACGGGAAAATGACGTCGCGCAGAATAAATTGCGTCGACCCCCCTCCTCTTCGCCCCCTCCCCCCGAGAATCGAAAATCGCAATCGCGCGAGAGAAGAAAAAGGAGCGATTGCGTTCGGAAATTCGGAATAAACGAAACGTCCCTTCTTTCTTCCTTTCTCGCCTCGACGAGTGATAGGTTAATTGTCGATTGCCGATGAAATTACGGCGCCCCGCGCACAATGGGAGAGAATAATAACGAGAAATGCGAGATGCAATGAAAATTATGATACGACAGAATAAAATGATGCTTAATTATGCAATTGACATAAATCGCGTGACGTCAGTATCTGGAAATGACAGTCACGTTGGTTTGACACATTCTTCATGTGGAATAAATTGAATTTGCAATATAGGTATAGAATATGTTAAGCATAGAGATCTAAATAATGCGATAATTTTACAATAATTGTTGCCGATTAAATAATTTCCGTTTTGAGAAAAATGTACAGGACATGTTGGAGACGTATATTCATTTCTAAATGCTTCACAGGTGTCGTCGGAGGACAAGTTTCCAAAAATGGTCTGTTCTACGTGCGTCAAGAGATTGGAGGGTGTCCATCGCTTCGCGATGATGGCGTACCGTACCCAAGAGAAGTTGAGATCGCAGCTTTATGGTAACATTGACAATACGAATCCTGTACAAGATGACGTAATACAGAATATTAAAGATGTGCAAGACACCACAAAGAAGACGGAGGACCGAGGGCTATTACATTCAATATTAACAAAGGTATACGTTAAACATCATCCTTTCCTAAATATATTACATTTTTATCAGAAGTATGTAGTGTAGCATTACAATTACTTGTAGGGTGCGATAGAAATTTTAACAGAAGAGGAGCCACTGGGACCACTGGAATCAAATTCCCAAGAGGACAAACGTTGCACTCCGAGTATGGAGGAAATGGAGGTAAAAGTGGATCCAATGCTATTTTTACAGTGCGGTATGGAACAGTCTACGTCCGAAGCTTCAGACTCCTCGGACAACGAGGAAGAAATAACGAGGAGACATACGCCAGAGCCATTACCTTTAACAAACAAGTAAGAATTTCCGTACTATTAGTATCGATACAGTAAAGACTGTATCGATAGCTGAGAATGCTCGCTTAAACTTCTCGTTTGTCTAGAAATACTGAAGCGGAAGAAGAAGGCGAAGAAAAGAGAGACGAAGGTGAATCTAAATCGCATGAGGACAGTGGGAAAACCGCATCTAATGCACCAGCGAAATCACACGAATGTACAATATGTGCCCGATCTTTTATATCACAAATTGGCTTGCAAAATCACTTGTGGTCGCATTTGCCAAGAGAGAGAAGATTTGATGGAAAGCCTATTTTACAATCTCAACACATTTACTCTACGAATGGTGTGCTTCATACGAACAGTGATAACAATTCGTCCAGCAACTTCATCTGTCCAATCTGCAGTAAAAAGATTTCTACGAAAGGAAATTTGAAAGTGCATTTAGAGACTCACAGGCCTAAAGGAAAGTACGGCTGCGACATATGTGGAAGAATGTATGTTTGCATTCTTGTAATAATTTAACATTTAATTAAAATATCAAACAACTTAATTTCTTGTAAAATAATTTTTTTAGATTTATTTGTTTCCATATTAAAATAATATATCAATTTTTTTTACTTTTAATATAATGTATTAATCGTACGTTGTTTTCAATTAATTTTCAAGTATCATTAAAGAAAAATTTGATTCCTTACAGTTTCAAAACTCAGTCGAATCTGTTCAGACACAAGGAGTATCACGGCGGCGTACAGTTTCCATGTAATGTATGCGGGAGAGTGTATCCAACGAATTCGACGTTACGCGCCCACAGCATAACGCATTCGGACTTGAGACCGCACGCGTGCCCGCTTTGTGATAAGACATTCAAGCGAAACCAAGATTTAAAATTCCACATAAATCAGCACACAGGTGCGAGGCCTTATCAGTGTCCTTACTGTCCGAAAGCTTTCGCGAGCTCCGGCAACTGTTTTTCACATCGTAAAAGAATGCATCCCCGGGAAGTCCATCGAGATCGACAGAGAGCGGCGGATTTAATGAGATGAACCATGGGCAGTCAATACGAGGACTGGTCTTAGACTTTTGGACGAATGTTCTGCCGAGGTGATCGTATATTGATCATATATTAATTGTAATCTGTCGTAATGTAAACTTTATTTCCAGAGATTTATTAACGGTGCTAAGGTACGAGAACGGAAATTTTGTATGTTTTATTGTTCTTAAATTATTTATATACATTTAGCGTTAAGTACGTTGTTGTTGGTATTGTATATTTTGTTAGTTATTTATTGGATACGTATGTCTTTCTAATGTCTGATAGAAATGTTTGTTAATATGAGATATTGGTGAACTCTTCCATTATTGTTAGTAAGCTTAACGTTGAAGCTTTACTACAGCAAAGAAAGTAAGTTTGAAATTTCATAGCCAGATTTGAATATATTAATACTTTCAGTTTTATTTTCTATGCATATTAATGCAATTTATATGCATTATTTTAGTGATAGGAAAGTAATAATTGTTAAATGTTTCTAGGAATACAATGTAATTGTGTATATATACATATATATTATTAAACCGGTTAACACGTTTAAATCTGACAAATTTTGTTATGTATTAATACTTATTTTTGTGATAAAGATATCTACACTGCCATTTTTCCGCATATGTACTTCTTCATTTTTTTATTCTTCTTGACATTATTAAAACAATATTAGAATAGAGAGATATAGAGTAGCAATTATGATTTATGTCTGATTGTGTACTTATGCTTCCACAAGAGTTTACGTAGAGCGAGATGTATTATAAAATTAGTTTCTATACTCTCTATGACATTATCTTGACAACTCTGTGATAATTGTATTGGTACTGATCATTTTATACTGGTTATGAAATTTACAACTTACCATATAATAGAAATATTATTCTACGAGTATAGATTATACACGATTGTAGCATTATTCAAACAGTGACAAAGATTCTAAAGAAAAACACATTATTTTATTCACAGCGATCAAGCAGATAATCCACAGGGAACTTTATACGGAACATGTATCGAACATGTATCGACCAAAAAGCGAAAAGAGAAACTTTTGCGGAAAGGAGAGGAAAAAAGAGTTTTGTAGCCTGTGTGACATATTTTTAGCACAATACAAACATCATCATAAATGTTAAGACTGTATACGAAAATTATGTGTCAAATTAGATAATAACTTTAAGGGCGAACAAGACCGAATGTTATATGAAACAAGTCTAGTCGTCTAGCAGTATTAATTATCAATAAGCAAGACGTGTAGGCGCCGTAGTCGATATTACAAATACGATCATGACGTTATTCTTATAAGCGAGATATATGAGATAAATGTTAAACAGAAGTCTGAGTAGTTTTAGGAAGGCATAGTTAAGTTAGTTAATTAGTTAGATAGTTCGTGTAACGTAGATAATAGTCCGTGCTTCCGTATACATTCGCACATTCGCTAAAAAAAAATACCGCAGAATGCGTAAATAGAGAGCATTACAGGCCCTGAGAAACGAACGAGTACACATACAACAGTCAGTACACAAACAATAAGTAGCTCGTATTACGTATTACGCAGAGACAAAAAGAAAACCACCACGTGTAATCACAATTATATTAATACAGCATTATTAGCTCATAGAGATATAAGCGTGTATTTTGTGATTACGTTTTTTCCGGACGCTTGCCGACATACATTATATATACAGACACTTATAGATATAGGTAACAGTAAATAGTGATATATATATATGTATAAAAATAATCAATTTTTGACAAAGATAGAGCATCTGAGGTGAACCGGTGCTCGCGGCTCAATCGTCGTCATTCTTGCATTTTAGACCTTAGAGAATCAAAAATTGAGTATTTTTCTAAAACCGACACGCCAAAGACACACAGTATCCTAGTAATCGAGACTAGTAATTAACAATAATTCAGAAGTGCCAGTTGTAATGCATAAAATTAACATAGTGTATTTAGCAGCAGACAAATACCATGGAGGATCATTCTGTAGAGCTAGTGCAAAATACACCATCTGTGACGTATATATATATATAAATAAATTCATTGTATAAAATTCAACGGACTTGCCCCCCCCTCCCGCATTCGCATAAAAAGAGATGCCTGCCGTTGAACTTGGCGCGTGCGTTATCGCGATGACCATGTAATTACAAATAAAAACAACGCAACTTCAAACTACCATGTCATTGATCCAGAATGGAGTGGAGGAACATTTCATCGGCGTGCATGAACAAACGGCATTTATAAAATGCAGTAACATACAACCATGGACCGGTCTCAAAAAAATTTCATGAAGACTCTATTTCTAAGCTGCACAGTGTTCACCGTTTTAGAATACTTCAAGCGGATGGATGTCAAATTTTTATCTATAAAGTGAAAACTAGTTTCATTAAGACACAATCTTTCTTTTTCACTCAAAAGCATATCACGCACGCTCTGTTTACTACCATTTAGATTTATTCGCCCATAATCTTATTCCGATAAATCGATTCTATAAGTTTTTAAAGTAGAAATCCGAACGGGAGAGTTGAAAAGATCTTACTTTCATAAGAAATAAAATTATCTTAATGCACTGTTTTATCTTGTCCTTTTATCTTTAATTTTATTTCTTAATTTTCTTTCAAGCTTCATAAATACGTGATAATTGCAGGTCTATTTTCGACTTGGAAAGACTGACGTCAAACGATTTCGCAGACGATGAATATCTCCGAATATCGCAATCAATAACCAGAAAATTGCAAAATGGCATACAGAATTAACGCAATGAGCAAATTTCCGTATATTTCACCCAGCAAGGAAAAAGGTGAAGAAGTGCTCGGAATATGTATTAAATTTATCTGTACGTGATATTGCGTGGAAAAATACACGATCGTTCCAGTTTTCTTGGAATTGTTATCAACAAATTTTACTATTTTACAGCGATAAACATGAATTACGACGTTACTGCTCTTGAATTTAGTTCAGAAAGCCGCGTGATCATTAATATTGATGCAAGCAATCCGCTTTTCTCATGATTTAAAATATTTAAATATATCTAATGCCTTTCGTATTATCTGAGCATTACGTAATACGTTATTTGCGTCTAATCTGCGTATAACTTATTAACAGCATATAGTTATCTGTTAATGTTTCGATGCTTCAAAGATTACTGTTATCTAATCCATATTTTTTATTCGCTGTGTTTATGATTCTCTAAATGACGTACACTATTTTTACATCTTATACAGAGTGTCCCAGAATTCGCGTGCACTAAATGCACAGTGCGAGTCTCTGCAACGGAAAACATTTTCCCTAGGCAAAAGTATGTTTGAGCGATGGCTTTTAAATTGAGAGCAATTTAAGGCGTTTAAAATGCTTTTTTATGTACAGAAAATAACACTGCGCAGTCCGTATGCACAAATTCTGGAAGAAGTTCCGTGTAATAAGCAACACATAATTATATAACGCGAATACCGGCAAATAATATATTGGCATAATTAAATAATGCTAAATAGCATTAAAAACTTAAAAAACAACTTTTAATTTGCTTTTACTGACAAGTCATGCAATGACTAGTCATATATTACTTAATTGTAGACATCTCACGGCGACTTTGATATATATTGCCGTCGTGATGCAGAAATTAAATGAAAATAGACAACGAATATCTCTCATAAAGATATTTACAGAGACGCTCAGCAAAATGAAACGACATCCATGCAGTCTCCGACGACTTTGTACTAGAATAAAGAACAGCAAATAAGATACATACAGCGGGATATCAGTGTGTCGTGTGAATTGTACATAGTTTACGACATCGTCGCGCCAAATTACGCAATATACACATTGAGAGATATTGATCGTGATTTCAGATTCAGAATCTTTTCTCTTTTACAGAATCGCTATTAGTTAGTTACGAGTAAACAATATCGCCGGGAAAATTGACGTATATGTTTGTATCCGCAACGTGCATGATGCACGCGGGTACGAACTGCAGGAAGGAGATAAACGAGTTTGCCCCAGTTTTCGTTTACACTTCTTACTCAAACACTGCAATATTCCTTTATTAATTTACTATCCCATCATTAGCACAGTGTGAAGTACAATACCAACATCTCTCTATCGAGTTTACTGTTATAAAAAGAGATTGTATCGCCTTTATTTCATCAAAATAAGATTTTTTTACTATTTTTTTAGAAATTTAGAATTCTAGGTTCTTTTTTCTAAAAGAACTCTTTATATATTTGAAATATATCACTGTCTGTTATTTTTCCAATGAGAGAAAAACATTTGGAAAAAAGATCATTACAATTACAAAAATAGCAAAAATCATTACTCCTTGACGTAGAAACTTTCTTTCTGTTCTATTATAGATCTTAGAAAGGATCGATAGAGATATAAAAAATCGGGAACAAATAATACAAAACATAATTACAGAGCGAATTAAAAATTTAACAAGAAGCGCATATCAGCAATTAATATCACTTATACTACTTTTTGCGTTATACTACTTTGCTTATACTACTTTTTGCGTTATATTGTAAAGCTCGGTAAAATTTTAATTAGCTAGTCCTATCACTCGGATGTGAATTGCAGTTGATACAACTAATAATTCAATGTCTAAAAGGATCAACGACATTCTGTATTGAAAATATCATATCTGAGAGATAGCATGCCGCACCTTTAACGTACGAATGATAAGATAGATATACATGTATTGTACTAAAAAACTTGTCTGTCTTAATAGATAGATAATACGACGATTCTACTAATACAATAAGCAATTAGAAATAATATTAAACGCAACATGCAACTGAATCGTGTAAAGCGAAATTTTCTACAAGCTTTAGCATTATTATAAAACAATATATTTTTCAATATACATATATATTTTTTACTAATACGAATATCGCAAAATAAATAACGAACGATAATTAATAATTGATAGGTTGTCGATATGCAGACTGTTTGTGATATGTAAATATTATGCTTAATAATTTTTAGATAAGAAAGATTAACACACTTACTGAAATACGCAAATAATTTATACTAGATTTATATTTTCAATATTCCGCAATCTACAGCTCTTCTATATGTATGGAATATAGATTACTGACATGCCACTCTCTCCCATGTAAATATGTATATAAAATCCTTTTTGACTATGCAATACGCATACATTGCAGACATCATAACGGAACCATTTTCTTATGTAGAACGCAGTTCCAGTTTATTTATGCGGTAAGATCAATATCAACTATTACGTACGTACATTATGCACTATGTAATAGCATGTAATAGATAACTAACAACCGGTAGAAAGATAAAGTTTGATAGTAAAAAATAGAAAAATAAGAATATCTATGCACACAAAAAATGAATTCTTAAAAAAAGGGAAATATGCCTTGATGCAAAAATTTTTTATTCTTAGAATTCTTAGAATATTCTTAGAATTTCAAATTATGTGATTGGGTTTGTTATAACTGTATAATGGTTTTAGAAACAAGAATATCATCTTGATAAAATATATTCGTACAAATTTATTTATTATTGATGCGAATGAACATTTTTAGTTGAAGAGAGCATTCTACGCTCAAATGAAGTCAAATAACATTCAAGAATAAAAATATACGTAAATCAAGGGTTTATTTTTTTGTGTATATGAGATAAAATTTTGAAGAATTTTAAGAGTTTGTCTTTATTGCTTATTTTTGTGTGTCTTTTTCTTTATCTTCCTCTATTTCTAATATCAAAATGATTCAACTTGAAGAAATCGCTCGCTAACTATACATACACATACACAAATGCATGTAATTGACACGTAATAAGCGGTTAATATCCGGTAAAAAATGAAAAAATTTTAAACTGATAAAAGAAAAAAATATCTATATGAAATTGAAGAATTTTAATAGAGTTTGTTTCAATTGTCTATTTTTGTCTTCTCTATCTCTCTCTTTCTGATACTACAAATGATTCATATGTAAAGAGACCGATTTCCTATCGAAAATATACTATCGACGTTGACATAATTGATAAACAATGAAAAATGAAAAAATACAATACAAAAGCAATCTCTAAGGAAGAAAATCTCGTTGAGACATGTAGTCTCGTAGTCTCAATTACTGAGATAAATGATTAAGTTTGCAATCAACAAAGAATATAGACTCGTCGACATGATGGAAATATAACAATCAGGAAAATTCCGACGTGATTAAAGAACTGTCTTTATACATGTATGCAATAGCGTGATTCATCGAAATAAGACTCAAAGTCCCACTTAGCGACCGCGATTACAACTGGAGGAGTGACACCCGATTTATAAAGCGACGTCCTATATTAATTCTTTTTTTTCTCTCACGTGAACTTTGGCCGAGTTTGAAAAGTATCTCTTTTTTTTCCCTCTTTCTCCAACCGTCGAGGAGAGAATTACCGCAGTATGCGACGCCGCCTGCAACGACGTTGGTTGCGGCAATGTGTTGCCCCTAACGATACGTATGTTTAATCGAACTATTAGCTAATTGCATCATATGTACACTATATTTCTCTTAACGCGATATTCTTACGCGGATTGACGTAATTCTTGAAGAAGCGCACGTGCCAGTACATACAAAAGGTATCGTGTACGAATTATTACTTAATTATTTAATTTTGATTACGCATATACATATAAGAAAAATATTATTAAAAATCATGTATTATTATAAGGTAATATATATATATATATATATCTACATAATAAATAATAATATATAAAATATATTAGTTTGTATACATTATATATATAAATCTTTTCAATATATTCTTGTATTAGTAAATTTCACTAAACTTTTAATATGCAACGAAAAATTACTTATATACAAGCATAAATAATTGTAAAGATTAAGAAGCTGTGATAAATAATGAAATTTTCTCCATTTCTTTCGCTCTATTAACTCAAGGAAAAATTCTATATTAATCAAAAAATCCAATACAATGCTTCTTTACAAAAAGCATTAATAACATTTTGCTAAACTTTAATTAAAAAACAAGATCTATTCTTTGTACTTTGATTTTTCTTTTTATGATTAATATCTTTCTTATGTGCTATAGAACTATATGTGCTATAAAAAGATATATCTGCAAAGCAAATTAATAACATAGGTAACGCTTTAGAATACACATAACATTGTTTTGTTTGTAAGTATATTTTCCTGAGAAAAAATTTTTCATTATAAATAAAATATATATGTTTTTTTTCTCTTGTATAATTTCTCTTCGTATATAAATAATTTTTATTTTTTTTACAAAAAGTAAAATTGCGATTAAATCAATAC
>VBVR01005844.1:0-11257 GCA_011638315.1 Tetramorium parvispinum
CATTTTATAAGTTGCATGGACCAATATTATAATTACAAGGACTTTAATATAATGTTAAACGAACCATATTTTACATAGTTAGAATAACTATA
Source organism: Tetramorium parvispinum (assembly GCA_011638315.1). NCBI lineage: Eukaryota > Metazoa > Arthropoda > Insecta > Hymenoptera > Formicidae > Tetramorium > Tetramorium parvispinum. Next base: position 93 of record VBVR01005844.1, read on the forward strand.
AAAATATGTTTGAGGCTAAAATTAACTATAAAATATAGTTAAATTATAGTTAATCCAACTATTTTTTTCTCTCAGTGTAGATTGTTGAAGAATGTCTATTTTTAGTTCACGATTTTCATTCAGTCTGTGATAATTAAATAAATCGTTATCCATACAGCACAAAACTTGCAGTTACATTGTAATAATTGTTACTACAAGATTGCAATCTTGTTGCAACATTGCTATAACGTAACTACAAATTTTATGCTGTATGAGTTACAAGCTAAACTAATCGAAATGACAAATTAAACTTATAGCTGTATAGAATCATATTTTTAATTTGCGAATTAATTTAGCTTAAGATCAATTTGAGATTCTTTTTAGGAAATTTAATTTCTGATTAATTTAGCTCAAAATGATTTATCTAATCGTCACAGATTAAATTAATTGAAATCGTGAATAAGGTAGGCAATTTTTCTGAGGCGTCCTTGTGACCCGCGCGCGTCTCCTATCCGCGAGTAGAAGGTGGCCGTCGCTTCAGGTAAAACGTCGGGGAACGGCGAACTTTGCTCTTTACCATGCGCCGTTGCCGGGATCATTACAGACTGTTTCGTTTCCCCCATTCTCCCGCTGCCCCGCGCGACCCCGAGAAGTGACGTACACGAATTCTGTCGAGGGGAGGAGGACCACCTTCCTCGCGCACCACCTCGGCGTCGCCGGAGTTAGAAAACGCGAGGGGAGAGACGCGGGCGATATCGGCTATCAACCTCAATTAGATAAATTAAGTCGCACGCGCGCAGGAATGCTACGTCGCCGCCGGTTGCTGCGCGCGCCGCGCCGCGCTAGCGCGGACTCGCGGGGAGAGACGAGCGGTTTTCCGCTCGAGCGGAGATGCTTTCGCGTTTCGAGCCGGTCGGCCGGTGCCGGGGCCTTCCAACAGGTCCGGCGGAACCGACTCACCGGACTAGTTAATAAATTATCGTAGTCCGCCATCTTCGGCCGCGCGCGGACTCGCGTCGCCGGCAATTGTAAAATGAAGCCCGCGATCGTTGCGACCAGTTATATATATGTATATGTATACATACATACTATATATATACATATGAATATATATAAGGAGAGATAAGCATCGCGTCTCGCGGAGGACGTCTTCCCGCCTCGCGTTCTAGGGCCGGTCGCGCCGGATTGGCCTGCCGGTTAATGGAGCCGTCGCGCATCACCGCGATCGTATTCTAGCCGGTGTGACGACCGGCGATAAAATCTACCTACATATCTCCGCGAACGCGACCGACGTCGTTTAATTAACGTTGCCGGCGCGAGCGTCCGCGCGCGGACGAAATCGCGCGCTTCTCAGAATCCCGTCCACCCACGAATTTCGACGAAAGAGAGAGGGAGATGAGATCGAAAATTCGAGTGGCCTTGGTGGCCACCCGCTGAAACGCGCCTTCGATCGGCAACGTGATCGGGAATGGGGATCGAGATGAACGGAACAGATGCGCGACTGACGCTCGGCCATGTCGCGCCGCGCGGATTCAGGAAGAGAGTTAAATGGGAACCTTCCATCAAATTTTCTCAGCGCTCTGAGCGCTCTGTCAAGCGGATGACGTCTGTATTTCCTGGGAAGCTATCGAGGTGATGAACGGACGGGACGATGGCTCCCCGGCTTCGTCCAGCTCGCGTTCGCCATCCGCGGATGGATACTGTCGATCGAGCGGCGTAAGAGCTTTTTTCCGCGACACCTCAATGTCATAGTTCTCGAGAAAATTGCAAGTGTGATTTTACGCACGTCGGCGAGCAAAGTGTTGAATTATGATAATTTAATTGATGGATTCCGCGACGTCCGTTCGGCCACGTCGCGGCAGATCGCCAATCGCGATTTTAATGGCCGGGGAAAGGACTTTAACAAATAAATAACGTAATTATCGTGCGTTAAAAATGAATGAAAAATGTAAATGTAAAAGAGAATGTAACAGAGTACACTTTATACCTGTATTCATTGATCTCCCTTGATAAGGACTTCTTATTTTTGGGCTAAACGAATTTCATTGATCTTTCTTGACCAAATAAAGAGTCTTATTGATTTCCTTATCTCAAGGGAAGTGGAGAGCTTCCTTGAGGCATATAAGCGATTTTATTTTATTAACTTGCTAAAATGTTAATTGGAGTAGTGTTAATGATTGCATGTTTGTTATATGTAAATATATATGAACATAATTATGGATAATGATTTTTTTAATAATTCGAGCGTTGACTTTGAAGATGCAAATTTTCTCTACGATATATTCGTGATTGGGAAATAAATCTGATTACTAAACAAGCTTGATAAAATAGGGAATCCTCCAATAAAGCTTTCTCAATCCTTAAAATAAGAACTATCTATAAATACGAGTGTAACGCTTTTTCCCTAAAGTAGTCTTCATCGGTATGAAGGTGCGGGCGTACGACGCCGGCTGGCGCGAACAAAAAAGGCAACGAGGCGGAATTCGAGCCGGCGCCGAAAACACGCATGCCGTCGCACCGGTCGTACTTCCTTCTGCGAGAAGGTCGCGCTTATTTGCGCGGGTATCCACACCGCACCGGCGCTGCCTCGGCCATAAATGGGGCGCAGCATCCGAGCCGGTAGCTTTTTACGGTACCTACCAGGCCCGCCGGGTCCGCTGGATATCGTTTGTACGCACAAATGACGCGAGCGATTTGCCGACAACGGTATCTCGGCGAGATTTCCGGATTGATACGACTTATCGAAAATAACATCACTCGTTCAATGGTAAACAGTACGATCCAGTGTGTCGCTCGCTCATTATTCGCGAGAATAGTATTTGAAATGAGTTTCATAAATTCTAGGCCTCGTAACTCACTGAAATGACTCATAAAATTCACTTTAAATACGTACTTAAATTACCGCACGCTAAATTTCTAAATCACAGTAATTTGCGGCATATCTCAAGTATATCTCGCGATCTCGAAAAGAGTATCTTATGAATTGTATACTTCAAAAATTCCCGCAATGTAAATGACGCACGTAGAAAGTCTTTTTTTTTCAATCTTTCGTCTCGTTATGGAGAATCGAGGATAAAAGTTTCTGTACGTGAATGTATACACAGGAAAATATCATTCTGCAGACGAGAAAACCAATTACTTATTTTATTTTGTTTAAATAACAGTTTTCTTCAACAAAGAATATTTTCTTAATAATTTAAGATATATTCGTTACAAGTCCTGAATACTTTTTACGTAAATGTGACGCTTATGATGATTTTGTGATAAATTTACGAACATATAAACTTAATTACATACATATAAACATATAAACATATATATAAACATATATAAACATAAATATAAACATATAAACTAATTAGAACAAGTATATTTACTCGTCGGTAATATATTTTTCTGTGTGTATAATAAAAACCGGAATTCTGCGAACGTTGTAATATCGATTACGCTCGTTGAAGAGGAGTGAAAAAATCAAGAGACCTGCAATCGGCCGGTGGTTTTAAAACCCGCTCGATTCTCGCGTATTCCTCATTCTCCCCTGGGCGACGCGACGTGCAATTTGTCGCGAAAAAAAGATCTGCGGTCACGCGTACCGAGTTACTCCGCTTCGTGCGATCGTCCCCGCCGAGGGGGGGGGGGGCGCACATTCGCGTGTGCACACGCGTTTCGATTAATTTCGCGGGAGAAGTCGGCCAAAAGGCGGCTGAAAGCCAAGCGAAGAGCCCGATCTCTCCACGAATCCGTGACGAGGCACGGAGGGGGACAGGTGTGTAGAACGAGGTAGAGAGAGAAGGAGACCGGACTTACACCGGGCAGAGGTACACGATCTCCCTTCTCCTTCTCGAGGCTCCCTCCACAAAACGGCTCGCCATCGAGATGCTGCTGCTGCTGCTGCTGCTGCTGCCCACCGCTCTCTCACGTAGCTAACGCACATAGATACATACATTATCATCTCGAGCGAGCGAGTGAGCGAACGCGCATCTTTTGCCTCCCGCGGTTAGTCCGCCGGTCAGTGTGGTTGGTGGGTGTGTACCGTGCGGCGAGCCGGTGGGCCGCGCATACCGCGCGTGTCATCGTCGTCACCGTCGGGGCATTCCGCTTACGCATACGTCCGACACGCACGCTCGCGTGCGTAAAGCCACCCCGTCGCGGTGGCCACGTGATTCGGATTCAATTGCCCGTTGATTGACCGCGGTACCACGAGTGATTGAGGGATCATCCAGGTGAACACATTGAGGAGGAAGCGAGAGGACGGCGCAGGCGCCCGAGAGAAATCGTCCCCCGTCCCGCTCGCCTCCCCGAAGAGGCGGATCGTCACGAGAGATTCACGACAAGGACGTCGTCGCGGAATCACCGCCACCGCCGCCCCGCCGCCGCCGACGACGTCGCGGTGGGGACCGTTCGCGACCTCGTGAGCCGCCGACGTGGTCGGCGCGACGGTTTTTCCACAGTCGCTTGCGAGTGTGGTACCGCGGCAGGAGGGACTTCCTTCTCTCCCTCGCCGTCGTGGTGAGGTAGCGCCGAAACGGTGGCGAAGCTGTCGCGATGAGATTTCCCTCGCGACGATCGCCCTCTTCTCTCTCGCCGTCCTCGCGGGGTTTTCCACGCGTGACGAGAGAGGCGGCGTCGGGAGAAAGTGAGGCTCCCGGAAATACATACATGCGAGAGCCGCGTCGAGAGTGCTTCCGTTTATGTAATCGCCGCCGCCGCCGCCGCCGTTGTTCGCCGAGATACGCGGGAGATCCCGCACGTGCGGGCATCGAAGTCTCCCCGACGATCCCGAGTCCCCGGCGCGCCGCGCATCGACTGCCCGTCTCCCCTTGACCCTTATCCACGTCGCAGTATATTTTCCTCACGGAGAAGAGTGCGTAGTGTGTGTATGTGTGTGTGCGTGCGTGCGTGTGTGCGTGTGTGTGTGTACATCGAGGATTGCCACATAGCTGCAACGACACGGGGCTTTCGTCATCGGCGACGATGACTGCGATGACGATTGTAAACCACAGCGTTCCGATAACGAAACGCGGAGAAATCACGAGTACGGGGAAAATTGAGAACTGCGTCATTTAGAAATGACGTCGTTGTTGCCGCAATGTGTTAGCGCGAACGTTGCGTTTCTTCTTCTTCTTCTTCTTACAGTATGACTGGCACCTGAACTCTGTCGAGATTCCATATGGCCTAATAACAAAAAAACGTTACGTCTCGCTTACGAACAGATGCTCCTCCGATTCTGTTCTGTACATCGCGATTCTCGCACTCGGCAGCCCGTAAAGGGTCTTCTGCGCGATAAGCGGGAAGAATGTCGATCCAATCGTCATCGATTATTCTTAGATCGTAAGAGAGAATAATCGACTGTGGTTGATTTACCGCTTATTGTAGCCTCAAGAAATCGAGCGGCGTAAATAACGATTCCTTCCCTCCACTTTTTGAGCTATAAACTGGCGTTTCAACACACCGATATAATCGCGGAGCCATCGTAGCGGAGAAGGGACCTTGGACGCACCCGAGGATAAGTCGAACGTTTACATAACGGCGACAGCTTTAGAAAGTGCATGGGGGTTCGAAAAATTGTTGTTGGCGCGATAACGTGAAAATAAGGACGAAGAGAAAGATGAAAGGAATTGATATCGAAATAAGAATGACAAGAGTAGTTATCTCTGTACCTGTCAGTGGACGTGAAAGAAACGTTTTGCCATCGTTTCGTGGCGGTTAAAAAATATTGAATACAAGTATTACGAATTAACATCGATTTCTCTTCATATCCGTTTACCATTCGGTTTCTCTACATCCTCGGGCGTCTTTTCGAAAGTCTTTTCGAATCTCTTTCAGATTCCTCCGTTCGTATTTATATGTACGTTATAATATTACATTCCACACGCATGCTCTGCATATTTTAGTTTTATATTTTATTGCATGTTAGATTCAGGAGAGACGAAGAGGTCCTGTGCAAAAGAGAAAGAGGAGAGAGAGAAGAGCGCGCCCGCCCGGCGATTTGAATACCAAATCGCCGTCTCTTGTGCAATTCCCTCTTGTCTGTTTCTCTCCTTTTTCTTCTTTCCGTATTCCATCCCGGGTCCCTACGACCTTTCCACGTCTACCTGCCTGTGTGCCCCGCGTATTTTTAGGCGTGACACGCTTTCTTTGTGCCGGTCGACCGGACCACCGTCGCAAAAATGACTCCTCGTGAACGAATATACGCGCGGTACTGTTAAATCGGCATTTCTTTTTCTTTTTACCTCCTTTCCTCTCTTCTCCTCCGCAATGTTTTGTCTGTCGAATTTGTGTCCTTCAGGTTGCCCGGTTTTTTTTTACTTAACGTTGCTGTTGAACTAAATATTCTGTAATTATTATTATAACGAATTATTTTCTTTTCTAGGTCAAGAAAACAAAGTGGGGAAAATTGAAAAGAGGTTTAACTTGTTTAAATTATCCTAACGATTGTTATATTCGTGAATGCGAGTATGGTTTAGTGGATAGCGCACTGATCTAGTATACTGAGGATAAAAGAGAAATTTTCATATGCTCGTCTCCTCTCGGAAGGCAATGACAAATCACCGAAAGTATCTTGCGAAGATACTTAAGATAATATGAGAACCTCTCTAAAAATAACCGTTCGAAATCGGCATTGAACTGCAGGTCCCCGTATATCCGTGTACAATCAACCTGTGCGCATCACAGATCATGCGAGAGAGATCACCTCGCCTGAATTAGACAGTAGGACTTAAGAGGATTATATTCGTGACAGTGAAACAGAAATTTCTCCCGGCTTCGCAGCTATATAGAAAATTTCTATAGAATAATAATAAAAAATATTAGAAATTATATACACAATAATAATCGAATAAAGGATCGCATCTGATTTAGCGCCGCTCGTCCGTCTCATTCAAGTTCTTCAGGTTACTTGATATTCTTTCATTCTCGTTACTTCGTTACCAAGGCTACAGCTTTATACAATATATGCACATATAATTCTGCAATTTAAATATTAAAGACACCGGGCGAATACCTAATGGGATTCCGCGTGCGCGATTTCTTTCGGGACTTTCTTTAAAATACACAGTTTACTCTCGAATCTCGTACACCTTGACGAGCGATGACATTTCGTGACTCGAAATCCGTGTGACACGGGAAAGCCGGTACAAGTAAATCCCTCGTTTACACGTTAAAAATCTCTGCGCAGTTAGCATTATTGAGATTATCATTCCAAGTACATTCGGGCGTTGTCTTAATGATTATTATACGACAAGATAACTACGAGGCTAGCGGGAACTACCGTGGGAAGGAGACTGCAAAAAGTGCGGACCAGACGAAGAAAAAAAGAAATGAGGGAAGGCTCGGCGGAAGGAGAAACCGAGTAACTTGGTTTAGCCTCTCCTAGGCTTTGTCTGTATGGGAGGACAGAGACATAGCCTAGAATAGGTTAGGTCAGGGCTCGTTCAACATGGATCATCCTCCGACACGTGATCCCCCGGCGGCGGGGCGCAGAGGGGAGGGGGGGGGCACGCCCAGGGTCAAGCTCAAGGTCTGCACTTGGCGGGATCGGCTCTAAAGGATGTCACGCGCGAGCGCGTCTTGGAATTTGCCAGGAATTTTAATGTATATTATTAAAGTAATTGGCGTTATGTCGCTGGAAAAGATTGTTATGCGATAAGGTATAATGAAGCGAGAACGAGAAAATATAGATCACGCGGTCGCCGTAAATTATCCGCCGCGTCTGAAGACATCGACGGATACTGATAATCATAAATAATGTATACACAGCGAGCGTATAATCATCGTGTCGAAATGTTGCCCGTTATCCTACCCGGAATAGGCTGAATGTTATTTCTGTGTAGATAAAGTAGGCCAATAATTGATCGGCTCTTCGAATTACCCACTGTCGAGCAAGTAGATCGCTTCTCGGTCGATAAACAAATTCCCTGCATTACCTACCACGACTAATTGTAACTGTTTTATATTTTAAAATAAAATAATCTTGAGTAATAATTTTGCAATTAGATATGTCTAATACAAATTCTTAATTTTCATTGCGGACACTTTAATTGAAATTACAATCTCTCCTTTTTGTTAACTACCATGACTAATTGTAACTGTTTTATATTATAAATAAAATAATTTTAAATAATAATTTTGCAATTAGATGTTTCTAATACAAATTTTTAATTTTCATTGCGGAAGCTTTAATTGAAATTACAATCTCTCCTTTTTGTTAATTATTTTAAGAAAGAGAAATATATCTGAGAACTTGGGAGAAAGGATTACTCGGAACATGGAGAGATACAGAACAGACGTCTTTCGATTCAATAAAATTCTCATTAATGCCATTCGTACATTTCGCAGCTGAACCTTATTAAATACCGTCACAACTCGCGACTTTTTTTTTTATCGTACGAAAATTATACGACGAGATCAATGTGTGTAAACGGACTTCCGTAAATTCTTCGCCACGCCCAACGCCGTCATTTCGGCCTCGAAAAAAAATCGAAATTTACCTGCAAGTAACGCGGCTACGAGCCGTTCGCAGAAATTCCGAATTTTTCCAAGACCTTCTCTCGCTGCCCTTCCGCCGTCTCGTTTCGATACCTCGCCATCAAACGCTCTTGAAAGAACAGGATTTATAAAATGATCGCTATATTTATGTATCTGTGGACTTGAGTCTAAGAGCGCAAAAACGTGTGCGGCTCGAAAGTACATCGTGAGCAAAGCACATTGTTACTACCTCTCTCTTTCTCTCTCTCTCTCTCTCTCGTCATTAATATATTATATATAATGCTATATATAATATATATATGTATATATTAAATGTACATATTATATTAATATTATACATATGTATATAAATTTATATAACATTAATATAATATTAATATTATATAACATACATTAAAGTGCTCACATGGCAATTGCTCTCGTTCGCGAAGCGTTGCACAGAGACTACTTTCTCGCAGAAGAATGATATAATTTATACGCAATTTATAAAAAATCATCGAGCGCTGAACTCGCTGGCGAAATTATTACTTGAAGGTTTATTGTAATCTCTCGTTCTCGCTCGGCCTATCGGACACGTCGAGCAAAACGATATATAACGACGATAAAACGATTTCGACGCGTCACTTCGCCAGTAGCTAAATACCACTCGAACGGCATTGAAATTATACTAATTAAAGCTACCGCTATAAGGACTATGTACAAATGAGTTAACCGATGAATAATAGATACTCGCATTAAATGTGCGGGCTTCCTTCTGGTAATAAATTAATTACTTTCCTACGTGGTGTCGAGCGCTACGTGCAATTCTTCTCGAGATGTATCCTAAAAATGATGTATATCCTCTCTTGGATTATTTTCCAAAATGAGATTTGCCGCTGAGAAAACCTAACAGTTTAATTATTTCGATAAAAGGTTTCGCAGCATTTTTAAAAGCTCAGTGCAGAAAGCAATCCAATATCCATAAGGCCAAAAAAGATGCAATGTCAATTTCAATTGTATAAATGAAGTTACTTTGGAAAGTACGCTTGTCTATCGATCGCTTGCAAACAGTACAACTTTCGTGAAATATAAGTTCAATAAACTGCATATAATTACATGAAGCTTCAATGAAAAAAAACTCGAGAGGAGAAAAAGAGTGCAAAATTGACTCTTCTATTCTATTCGTATGCGAAGTATCGATACACAAAATAATGATGAAATATTGATAGCGAAATGTTCATTCTTAATATTCGTCTAACATAATTTTTCGACACGACTGATAATATACAATAAATATTGCTGTGTAGTTTCTCATGTTTGTCATAAATAATACTATAAATTCTATAAATTTTGTAATTAATCTCGATATAAGATATAAGAATTTCATAATAACAGTTTTTAAAAGACATTATCTCTCACTTATTTATATATTCCCTATCATCTCACGTAAAAATCTCGCTGCAAAGTGTCGCTTCTATCCTTGTGTCATAAGAATTAAAAACTATCAGCGATCAGTCGAATGTGTGACCAAACGTAAATTCTAAAAGTAGAAATGATACAATTGTACAATGCCTCTCGCGTCATTGTCGGCTATGTAAAAGATCTTAACTAATTAAATCCTTTTAATTTTAACAATATAAGAAGCAGTCTCTTTGTGACACAGTGATTACCAACTGATCCGTTAATTCCAGTCTGATTTGCGTGATATGTATACAATATTTTCGGTGATGACAATAAATAATTACATTTAATATTAGTAGAATCGTTGAGTAATTATATTTAATATTAGTAAAATGCACGACCAGATTGCACGAGTATTGCATTTTCCTTTTATCACTTAATCAGTTGATAATCTCGTTGTGTAAAACAAAAATGTACATACGACTATATGTATCGGCTAAACGTAACTCGCTAAGGAAACGTAAGATAGGAAAATAGTGCCTCGGCAGATCCTCCAACTCGATCAGTCTACTTAACTCCAGAGTCATCTCGCACGAGACCGTCTTTACGTATTTTTTCCTACGTGTGTTTCTAGTCAATAGTCCGACTAAGGCCTAGAAATCTAGAGTGCTTGTTCATAAATATGATATGTCGAATAAAAAGTATAGTATATAGTATATATATATATAGCTACGGGTGATGATAGATCTGAATGCCGTAGCAGAATTAATTATCGTCGAGCTGTGTGTGTGCCGGCATCAGAGTATGTGTTGCCCCGAACGTCATTATACTTTGGCTAACTTCCAATGTGAAAAGAAGATAATAAAGAACGTCGTATGGTCCCGACGATAAGTTTCAGCAGTTGCTTAAATTTCGTGGTCCAATAGAAAATCGCATGCCCATATGCAATCCTCGTGACTCAGTGTCACGTAAATCGATGCAGTCGCAATCGCGGCACCGACACAACTCGCTCCACGACCAAGTTTACGACGAATTGCGATTCCCCTAAGTAGAAACGAACGATTGCCGTTAGGATTCCCATCGAAGAAGACGAAAAATCTCATTCTCGGGACAATCATTGGAATGTGTAATGGCGTTTATGTGCCGGTCATCGCAATAGTCTCTTTCTACTTCTCCCAACGAGATGTTCGTAAACCCCGGATATTAATCTCTTGTGTACATATATATCGATCGTCAACAAGGTTCGTTAGCAATGATATGAAAAAAACTCACTAACCGTGATAGGACGTAAACATTTATCCTATTAAATCTGCTGATAT
>VBVR01005845.1:0-11258 GCA_011638315.1 Tetramorium parvispinum
GAGGGAGGGATGCCGAGAGGGATGGGAGGTGTGGGAGGGTAATACCTGGAAACCACGACTATATACCCCCGCGTATACCAATCTTGGCACTTTGCCTGAAAGAGCATATCGACCGTCCGACGTTGTCACATCGTCCGCGCGATCTTATACGCCAGTCCTGGCTACTCTTTGAGCGGTATGTACCGAGCTCCTGCAACCGATCCATGCTACACGACGCGCGATCCGAGATGGGCGGTCGTTTAGTTTAGCTATCCACGCATCTCGCTATCGCGTCCCTTCCCCTCCCTCCGTCCATTTTCTTAGAAAATCTGAGGCCTCGCGACCAAAAGAAATGTTCGTACATTAAATGAACGAGATCTTTATTTTTTTAGGGTCAATGTATGTTGTATGCTTAACACATTTACTTCAAAAATGATGAAATTTCAAAATACGTTACATACACTATCAATTTTTAGCAGAGCTACAACTACACAGGCATGAAGTTGGCTCTACAGTCGATTTCGGATATCTTATCCAATAATTGCTTCTAATGGCATATTATATGTAAAATTAAGTTTGTTCGTGTTGTTTGCACTTTTTGCGTTTAGAATCTTCGCTTTCACTTTCTCTCTAATGTTTAATATACATTTATCTCGTTTTAAGTGCAGAAATTTTTGGAAATTTCAAACAACACGAATTTTATTGTCATGTACGTAGGATTGTTTTGTTATTCCACTTTTTTAGTTTTTTATTCCTATCCTGAGCTGTTCTCATGTACAAACATGAATTGTGCAAAGCAACAATTTACCTGATATACATCATCGTCATTAAATTCCACTTTTCCGACAGATCATATACAACTGTATACAATAATTACAGTACGATCATGCACTATATAATGCATAATTCTATTGTAAATCAAACCAGTTGTATTTAATGACGATAGTGTTAGGTATCATAAAAAAATCATGTTTAAATTTTAAAGCGAAGGATTTGGTCACAGAGATACATCTATGACATACGAGTAGGGGACCATTTATTTACCGGACATTTAAATCGTTATCACAGAGCTTACATGTTAATTCTAAGATTCTAAAAGTCTAAAATTAATAGGACCAGCATGAGACCAACGATTCGGTCTCATTCCGCGCGTACTTTCTCCATTCTATATAAGGCGTTCATGGAATTCACGATTTACGCGAAATCTATCGATCGCTCGGCTTTGCGCATCGTTCATCGAGTGTGCTCGATTTCGAATTGCGTCCACGGGTGCCTCACGGGCAACAGAGAGAGAAAAATTATCGAAAAAAAGTCGCAAGTGAGTGTCCTGCACTCATTCGCCGTATACAGGGTGTCGCGGAATCGATGCATCACTTCCGGCCACTCATTGATCGGCAAAACGCACCGAGGGTCACACCCGGAGTGATATCCGGACGCATCTTCGGAGTCGACGGCACGCACGGTCGTCGCGTTGTCACTGCCGCGTGCGGCCGAAACGCTCGCGCGCGCTAATCCGCGAGAATGCCGAGGCCGGTTCGAGTGCGGGCCGCCGAGGACGACACTGGCGAGAGCGCGGCACGGTGTATCTAGCGCGGTACACTCCGCGCAAAGAGTTATCGCGCGCACCGCGGCGGGGCTAGACCATCGGAGAGATGCCTAGTGTCCCCACGGAGCCGCGGGCGGTCAGCTCGATCCGGCTGCGATGACATCGGCCTGAAATCGAGGTTTCGCACCGAAACACCGGGAACACGTACGCGCGAGCGCGCGTGCGAATATGGCGCGCTGTCCTCGTTCTCGAGAGTGCCGCGGTCCTCTGGCCTAGCTCCGGCTTAGGTTCGCGCGAAGCTGTGTCCGGACGACGAGCATGCACGTAGTCGGCGGTGGAGCGATACCGTCTACGTTGCCCGTTCTTCCCCTGTTTTACCCTCGACGTATCGAGCGCGATAGTGGTGGCGGTAGCAGCGGCGACAGCGGTGCTGGTGGTGTTGGTGATGATGATGAGGATCTTTCGCGCCACCTGGTATAATCGTGTCGGCGTACAAAGTGAAACGTCGTCGTCGTTCTCCTCATCATCATCGTCAGGGAAAGCGTGAAAACTGTAAAAGTCGGCGCGAGTACCAACTACTAGAGGGACAACTTTCCCGTGTGCGGATCGCACGGTCATCCACAATTCCGCTGATACGTCATCCTCGTCCTCGTCCTCCCGCTCCCGCTCCTCCGTACCGTCGTGTAACATGGGTCGCGCGCGGTACCGTCGGCGGTGCACGTAGGTGGACGGACTGCCGCTGCTACTGCTGCTGCTGCTGCATGTTATAACCTCAACGGGAGGGAACACTGTGGCGTGTCGGACCGCCTCAGCCGCGCTGCGAGATGTGATTTCGCGCATCCGATCCTAAGGGCGATCCTTTTCGAGCGTCGAGGATGAGGAACGGCTTCACCGATATACCGGTCGCGAGTGCCGACAGCAGCACGGACGCCATATGGCTCGAGAAAAGCAGCCCGTCGCGAATGGCAGCCGAGCGAATGTCACTCAGTACGTCTCCTCCGTACATGCCACTTGCCGAGCTCGCGATCCGCGAGGCTCGGTAATTTCGAATCGGCTCGCTCTTCTCCGAGACGCGAGGATCGTTTCATTCGTCGATGAATAGAGAAAGAGAGAGAGAGAAAAAGAGAGAGATTCTGTGCTCTTTCATGCCCGCGGAAAATTGAACTCGCGCTATCGCGATCGCTCGTATCGATCTCGATCGGATTTCGGAATCCGAGCGCGCGAAGAAGGTTCCGCCGAATCCGAGCACACGAAGGAGGTTTCGGCGAATCCGAACGCGCGAATCGACAGCGAGTCGACGCTTGTTCGGAGCCTCTCGTCGTCGCCGGAGCGGTTAGGAGTGTGTTTACGTTTCTTTGGTTTACTTACATCGCTAATCGCGCCACGACGCGCGAGCGCGGAATCGATCGGGGATCTTCAATCGAAACACGCGTCACGTGCGCGACGATTCGGCTCTACTCTACCTGTCCGCTCCCTTTTGACACTCCACCGCTCCGGCCCGGCGTGGTGTTTACGCTGCACGCCGGAAATTTTCGGCTGTTTTCACGCACCTTCGAACGGGCTCGATGCGTCAATGGATCGATTCGATCGGAGCGAAACTCGACGTATACTTCTGCCTTTCGATTGCCGCGCTGCGAAAATTAATCGGCGTGTGCAAAAATAATTGCGCTGATAAAAAATAGTTCTCTTCGATCTCTCTCTCTCTCTCTATCTCTTTCTTTTTTTTTTGGTTTCTTTGTTTCTGTTATCACCTGATAGGATTCCCTTGCGCATACTTCTTGTTAGTTAGAGTCGGTTAGAGTATACGTAATAAGTGGATAATTGCTTAATTTTTCTAATTTTTGTTATCTAATGATTGCGTGTAAGGTAAAATTTTACGTTAGTGACGTAATAGTTCGGACTGAACAGCAACACAAAAAAAAGTTATTTTTGTATTGGCGCACGAGAAATCGGCCTACATACTAAATCGATTTAGAATTTATCGATTGTATTTAAAGATATGTTGTCGTATGACGATTGATAAATTTATACGGTAAATAATCGGAAATAAAATTAGATGGTTTATTATTCGCGTTGGTCAAGTAACAGTCGATTGAATATAATATCTTATAAATAGCATGAGCGTATCTATCAGCACAGAATTTCTTTTATCGATAATGTTATCTGTGAAATGAAATCAATTACTCTACTTTTGATATAAAAAAATATAGTTTTTTAATACTATGTATATTAAGATTTTTTTCTACTAAACGTTCAAAAATCTATTTATGAAATGTTACTCTTACGTTGCCACTTGAAAGCAAAATTAAAAACTAAGCGTTAAACAACAACTTGCGAGAATACGAGACTTATACGCTTCTCATTTTTCAGATTTCGAAAAAGTCGTCGTCAAACAAGAACGTCCAGACGATGCGGAAATCCGTGAACTGGCTGCCAAAATGGTGGAAGCACACAAGGCGAAAATGCTGGCGAGCATGCCAGCGGTACAACAGCAACAACAGAGGCAGCAGTGCCTCGTATCGCAGCCTAATCTTCCCGGTATTCTCGGATATCTGAACAAACGGCCGACCGACGGAGCGTCCGCTCCGAAAACGCCGACGGGTAGTTTGGAAAGTAAAGTACCGACGCCTGATGACGATAGCCAGAGGGGCCGATTCGGTTGGACGAGCTTTGATGACTGTCACATACCTTATATATTTCGCTCCGGCGAAAAGTATTGCGCCGTACGCATCCTAGAATCTAAGCTTCTCAACAAGTACCTGAGCTTTCTTCATTCGGACATCTATAGTTGCACATGTATAAGGAGTTATTACATTACGGAGGCCGAGAGCAAGTTATTTAACGAGATCAACACGAGGCACTGCGAAAATCAATTCGGGAGAGACGCGTTTACGTGTAAGGACCTGGTAGTGCGCCTTTCGGACGCCAAGGAGTTTTATACGTTTCTCGATGTGTGTTACACCAAACTGACTGCCGGTACTAATCCAAATGTGACAAATGGCCGCAAGGCCGAGAAGTGCGGTTTCATACGAATAAACAAGGAATCCGTGGTACCTTATACGGTAAAGGATAGTCTACAGTATGTGCCGCTGTTTTATTTCGAGGGCGAGACGGAAAATCTCAAGCTGAAGGCGGAAAAGCTCGAGGGCTGGGATTTATCGTATTTGAAGTTCTGCTGTAAAGTACAGGGTATACGTAATGAACTGTTCGCGAGTGAAACGTGTTCGGTGATTAGTCTGAATGATATTAAGAGTTACTTTCCACCTGGTACCGGCTTCGAAGACTACTGGCCAACCAAAGTTATGGACTCGCAGTTACTGGTGAACAGCAATGGAAGTAGTACCGGCGGTGGGTGGACGAAACAGCCGCCCACACCGCCAGCCACCAAGCCTCCCTCGGTGCAGAGCGCGAACAAGGTGGTACCACCTTTAAATGCGCGTGCCGCCGTACCGATGCCTAACGTAATGCAGCGAGGAGCTGTCGTAAGTGCGGCACCACAGATGCCGCGAATAGGACAACCGAGACCCGTAGCGACAACGCATCCCGCGCATTCATCCCCATCGGGAATTCCCGCTGGTAGATCAAATATAGTGTCGCAGCCTATGCTGAATAACGTTCAAGGTGTGGTTAATGGCTGGTCGGGTCTCGTCGGCGGTCAACCAACCTTTCAAACGTCACTCAACTCTCAGGCTAGCATTATACGAGCGACTCTGAACAATGTGATGCACAACGTAAGCTAGTCTCCTTGCATTATAAATTATAATATGCGATCCGAAGCTTCGAGAATTTTTACGTTCCAGCTGTAGCTTTACGTTTCTATGACTGCGTTCCGAAATTTACTGCCAGTACTGAAAATCTATAATGTGCGTGACATAAACTATAGATTTACAGTACTGGCAGTGAATATCGGAACGCAGCCTATGTCATATATCAGACCAAATATACAGTTTTTCATTTTCAGCCTCAAATGAACACTGCTCCCAAAAGCTATTCTCAACAATCTAGGAGTAGAGCGAGTAATAGTGGTGCAGCAGCGCAATATCCTGTATACCCAACAACAACAATGCAAGGGGTTGTTCAAGCCCAACCACCACCTCTTGTACGAGCAACTGTTCACTCCAATCTCGCGTAAGTATCATCACTAGAGCTTTCTGATATAGCTAGTACATATATACGTGTTAGAAGCTCACAAAGCTTTAATTAATTTCAAAAAAATCTTTATTTTTCTTTTAGCAATGGTTTTTTGGCAACAGTGTATTCTTGGTTGCGTTCGCGACGCAGGTTAAAATGATCCATGGGCCATGGTTGGCTAAATCATATTCTTAACTTTGATTGGTTCTTTGTCCAGGATCATGTCATAGTAATCAGCTATTCACAGTATATAAAAATACAAGAATTCTGTGACACGGTCCTGAACAAAGAACCAATCAAAGCAAGGAATATGATTCAGTCAACCACAATCCACAGATCATTTTGACCTGCGTCACGAACGCAACCCTTATAGTGTACGCTTGCTTATGATAAAGTAAATTAATTAGTATAGATTGTACACAATATCCAATTAAACTATCGCACCTACTTATTTCGTATTACGTGTACGATGTTTGTTCTGTTTATAAAAATTTTGAAATCATATATTGCAAAAGATAATTTTGATTTTTAGAATAAAATAAGATTGTTAAGTGTATTCCTTCTCGATCAGCTAAATTAATGAAAATAAAATTATGAGAGAATTTTCACTTTTTGTATACGGCACATTAAGCATGAAATATTGAGCATTAGAACCACATGCTTATCCTAGCTTGAATTATGTTTACATATATAAAGCGTAATTATAATTGTTATATGTAGAGTATCTGCACCATAGCTTTCTGTATTTGTACATACAACCTATGATTTTTTTTGTATAGTTATCCCACCTATGGGAAGGATGACTGGTGAGTCCTTGTAACATATACTATTGTCATATAGATTATATTATAAGAAATAAGCATGCATAAATTTATATCTCAACTTGATAAATTATACAAATAAATTTAATATTAATTTAAATACTTATAATTAATATTAATTAAATATTTATAATTAATCTACATGACTGTCTTTAAAGCTTCTTTACGTGATAAAACTACATTGATTTAATTGCGAATCAGTTTTATCAACGTCACAATTTATTAATGTTACGTATACACGGTTAAACATATATTTGTCATAAAATTTATTCTAAATTTTATAATGATCAATGTATATGATTTATTATATTGCTGTCACTATGTCTGTATGTACCTGGGTAGACCAGGTTAGAAATATTTGTTACCTGAAAAGCGCTCTTTTATAAAAGTTTGATGTATTCATCAAATAAAAATCGAATGTCCGTTAACTATGTGACTAGGGAAAGCCTTAAAGAACATTACAATGATTTACAATTTTCTAAAATATTTTATATATTATTTTCTAGAAATTATTTATAAATCAAAATGGCTGAGTAATATTCTGAGTAATATAAGTAAAAATCTAAATTGCAAGTAATGAATGAAATAAACGTTGACAGCATTATTATAAATTCAATTGTAAAATTGATTTCCTCATTTGAATTAATTAATAAAATATTTTTTATATGATATGTAGAGTGTCTAATCTAGATGTAACACCATTCGTAAGAGGTTAAAGATTAAACTGAATAGAAAAGTATCGCCATCGCCATGCGTGCAGTAAAGCGGAAAAAGCGTGCTTCTGGCAATAGCTAATAATGCGTAATGCTGGATCGTACTTTGCTATCTTTTTTTAATCGCACGAATGCACGCTCTTTCGCAAATCTTTTTAAATTAATTTTTTAATTATTAGTAAAATCACAAAAGAGCTTTTCTATTCACAGTTTAATCCGTTTTATTTATTTACGAGTGGTGTTACACTTATTATCAGACACCGTATATATTTTCATATAGGACTTACTTTTATACGAACACTTTATTTTTTATTTTTACGATCTAATAATATATTTATTAAAAATTAAATTAAATTATACTTTGTTTAATTTGTAACAAGCATAAATATATGAATATGTAATTTAACCGTGTCTGCATAAGTTTTATATTATTTTTGTGCAGTGTGTATTGAGTATTTTATTAATTTATGTAAATGAGAGAAAGATACAACAAATAAAATGATGGACATTTATATTTATACCGAAAATGTTAAAAACTTTAACGACAGAATTAATAAATAAATGATAAAATTAATAATAATTATTCTTTAAAGTAGCAGAAAGTAATATAATAATTTTTGTATTTCAGGGTAACTACTACATATACAACACCTACGTTAGGTGTACCTAATGCAGTTACGGCAACCACATATCCACAGATGCTTGGTTTAAGTGAACAAGTCCAAGCTTTAATGCCAGTACCTACATCAGCATCAAATTTATTACATCCACAAAGGCATACATCATCCGTGCATAACACATCTCATGCGAAATATCCACCTCCTCTGATACCAGTCAATGGTAGCAGCGGCAGTAGTAGTAGTTCAAGGTATATGTCATTACTTATTATTGTTTTATTTAAGAAGCAAATAAATACATATAAATATAGGATTAATAGAAATTTCTTGTTTCAGCATTTATAAATATACTTGATAATAAAGAGCAGCATTAACATTTAAATTATTTTTTAGGGATTCCCGAGGGAGGAAACCATTGATACCAATATCGGAACCACATATATCTACTTGTCATGTATCACCATACCAAATACAAAAAGCACTAATTGAAGAAAAGATGGTACCCTGTATTAATTTCAAACCTTATATTTATACTGAATTGTTGATGACACTTCCTGACTTTGTTTCCAATTTTTTTCCTGCCTGTGACATCGAGAGTTGTAGACAAGTTCTTACAGATGTGCTACATATAGACTTATATCAAGGAAATAGGTAAATATATAGATAAATAAGTAAATAAATAAATAATACTTTATAGACGAAGATAGTAATAAATTAAATAGAATAGTGACTATATTTGACATTATATTCAATGAAATATTTCATTTTTATAAAAAAATATAATTTACAGACTACAAATGAAGATGCTAATGGAAGCAGGCAAATGTTCTTCGCTTACAGAAGATCTGCCTTTAATCCAAGTTAGGAGTATAATGAAATACATGCCACAATTCAAGTATATGTTCAACAGAGGAGATATGGTCATGCCTTCCCCAGCTCATTCATCCGAAGAGCACCCTGCCAAAAAGCGTCAACGCACCAGCTAGGATTGGCTACAGCCTTACTGGCCTACTTATGATTATTACCATTCGGCATTTTAAAGCCGATATCGATATTCCCATCGATATTCCTTGCATTTGGAACGTCTTTATGAGAAATAGGCGTATCTAAACGAAAGATAATTCGCGTATGATGCGCGACAAAATATACATGGACTGATACTTCAAGTATAACGTGACATAGTGGTGAGCTATTTCTTTCTCCAAAGTGTATTCAAGAGGACACAACTGTATATAAAATTTAAACGTGTAATTTAAAATATGATTGACAATTCACAGATCTGCTTTCTATAAAAAGTTTTATTTCAATAATATCGACATTAGATATAAATAACTCGGTCAAATTTTCATATCGATCGACGGTCATCATCTTCTTGCGTCTTGATAATGAGTCAGATGCGCGTAATTAAGATATGCTTTATCTCGGCAGAAGTGTAAGATACGATTGCATTTTTTGTCAAATCAAAATTTTTCCGATACGACAATTATAGACATAAAATGTCACACGTCTTAGGACGCGGGGAGCGCGTTATTAACGCTAATCAATGCATCATTTTATCTTTGTTATATATCTAATGAGTGACGAGAATAGAATGATATATTAGGTTTAATATCGTGAATCTTAGTTGCGCTCGCCGTTGGTTGTTAAGACGCGAGAACGTCGACAGAAGAATCAGATCGAAAATTGCATCTGATGTTGATTTATTTTATTTTTGTTTTCGAGAGAACTGTTATAATATAAGGATCACTCTATTGTCACAGGACAAAATAGACCTAAGATAACTGTCTTATTTTCAAATTAAATTCACATTCTATCATTCCACAAATATATTCTTTTGTCTCTTTTTCTTCACACATACACCTATACACGCGCGCGCGCTCACACATACAAGCACACGTGTAACATTTTATTTCTACCTCTTTGCACAAAAGCGAATACTATTCTTTTCGACTTGCTCTAAAAATTCTTGTTATATATTAGTATCTTGCGTATATGCAAAAAAAGTGAAAGGTTTATTTTAAAGAAAATTCGGAGAAAGAAAAGGCTATTATCCCATATGTATGGGCATAACGTGCTATAGAGTTATTCATAATGAATAACCTATTTTGCATATTAAATGTATATCAATAAAAAAAGCGAAAAATGGAAGTAAAGCTTCTTCAAGTTCCTAGCTATTACTAGTGCGTATCCTGATAACTAGCTACAAGCTAATTTAAATGCGTTAGGCCATTCATTTATTGCGATAATTTTGCGTGAGTTTTTATACGACTTTCTTAAAACTTGTTAAAAAGCGTTAAGGTAATTTATTGAACAGTTTCGTTTCGAGTGTTAAAAAAAAGTATATTATATACAAAAGATGAAGGATTGAGTGAAATGAAAGAGCGGAACAAATGCCTACTTAATGTAAAAAGATACTAAGCAATATCTCGTGGACTACCCTTGTAGGAGATATGAATAATGTACAAGATCTGATACTTTGATTTAATTGACAAGAAAATAAAGATGACATGTTTTTTTATATATATATAAATATGGATAGTCTTTCGCAATATTGCTGCTGTATCTTTCAAATATTCATATTGTAAACTTTTGATTTAAGCAGCGAATTTTCCGAAATTTGTTACACATGGTACCTAAATTTAATAGTTTTAAGCGTTCATTGAAGACGAATATCTCGTGATGGATTTTAGTCAGATGAAAAAGACTGCGTGTGATCGAAATGGAAGTATAAAAAATAATTTCATAAAAGTTGACAAACGATATTTAATTATTCATCGTATCGTATATCGGTTATCATACCAAATGCATTATATGAAAACCGATATACGATAAAGATCTTAAAAAAAGAAAAAGAACTATAGTCGACAAAGTGAAGGCGGTTTCGCTCAAAGCGAAGGCCAGATTCAAGGATGCAATTATGATATTTCTAACCCACTTCACATATGCGTTAAATTTATGTATGCATTCAAAAGATGTCCAACCTATGTAGAAAGCTGTTAAGATATTTATATGAATATATTAAGAAAATACGTCAAAAAAACGTTCACGAATTGTGAAAAAAAATCTAATGAAAAAAATTCTGGATTTGAAGCCACATTTAAATAGTCTTCCACACATGGTTCATATAAATACGTCACAAATCAAATTTTGTTCAGTTCAATAAATTATTTCGAAATATCAACATTATACTAATGTGTCTTCGATAATTGTCATTTATTTCCATTTATATTAATAGAATACAGGACGCAGTAGGGGGTTCTTCTTTTTAAGCAGCATGTAAAATACTATTTTATCTCTTCTCGATGTGGGACAGAGGATTAAAAAGTTATCGACCGGCTATATGTATATATATACATATAAATGTGTGTGTAAAATATTTATATATATATATATAATGTATAATATATATACATATGTATACATATGTATCTATACAGATTATATATATATA
>VBVR01005846.1:383-11254 GCA_011638315.1 Tetramorium parvispinum
ATACTTTACATCGCGAAATCTCCGCTCATAGTTTACGTAGAATAAAAATAAAAACACTTTTCTTATGTAAATCGATCCCTAGCTTTCGTTTAAGCCTACTTAGAATTCGATCGGTTCAATCGTTAATGAGATCCGATAATCGAAGGATTTCTCAATACGACGTTTCGCGTATAAGAGGCCGTGTCTCGGCACCACGCTGCGCGTAACTTGGCGCTCGAGACACTACCGTGCCTCTTGATATGATTTTCGAATAACTGAATGATCCGGCCACGTATATATAAGTAATAAAATGTCTTTAAATTTTTAATTGAGCTCTCTATTTAATATATTTCTCGTAGTTTAAACATATTTCGTGCAATATCTGCCTATATATTTCTATATTTTTGTATGTATAATTTATATTTAATTTATGTAAATAAAATTTTGATTTCATAATGGATTATATCTAATAACTTTACTCTCTTAAAAAAAGGAAATCTTAATTTTAGAAATGAAAATTTCTCAGGGTCAATCAAATTTAGTTGACACATTAACATATTGATGAGTAATTTTGTAACTTCAAAATCTATTATAATATCAATTTACTCTAGGCACAAGGTATTCTTGCTTCAAAAGTATTACTTAAAAATTTTTTTTTCAGATAATGATGATAAAATCACAGTATAAAAATTAAAAATATCACATGAACAACAATTATATAACAAATAAAGTATTTTTAATTTTGTGTGAATTGCGCTATCACGTTTGGTTTACTCGTTAATTTGTCTCCTTTACTGTGATAAATCATCATGAAAGATATACAGAGAAATATTTTTATGTAATAGAGTAGACTGCACTAATTAATATTGTAGATTAAATTTAATTTATAAAAATTATAATAAAGATTTATATTAAATGTTACTAAATGAAATTCAGTAACATTTAATACAAATCCTTATTATAATAAATATTAGCGGAGTATTAAACTAATGTTGAAAAAATTCCTAACTTAGCTCGCAGTAACGAACGAGGGTGGACAATTTTAAATAGACGTTTAGAAGAGCGCGTGAAATTGAATCACTCGGCTTTTAGAATAAAACGAAGCGGAGTAAGCAATGACCGCGTTTGGACGAGCGTAAGTGAAAATTCGCATTTCCGGCAGCGAGAGGAACAATGGTCCTACCCCTGGTGAAAGCATTCCCGGTCGAAAGTGCACAAGGGTCGTTTCGCCCCTCTCTATTTTCGGTTTTCGCCCTCCCGTCACCCATGACGTGTGTCACCCCGCTTACTTTCCTTGCTTCTAAGCACCACTATTGTTGACAATTTCCTCCGTAGTTGTCCTAAAGGAGCACTTTTCCCCTATTGCGCTCGCACTTTACGTTGATTCATCCGCGGTTTAATTATCCTCATTATTCGGCAATATTTAGATGCCTCTCCATTTTGCCCGCACGTAACACGCATTTGTCATCAAGAAATACATTGGTGTTACACATCGATGTATATTAATGAGATAATTTTCAAACCATAATTTCCATTTGACTATGTTACTAAATCTGATTTGTCACAGTTTAATTATCTCAATCTGACTTTTTCCTATTAAGAAAATATTAATCGATAATAGGTGAAAATAATATAGTATAGAATATTTTTACGAAAATCTCGTGAATGTATAATTTACTCTGCAGACCTGCATTTACCTATCTAATTCATTTTTCGTCTGATTCATTTATTGATAACAGCAACTCAATTTTTCTGAATTGAAAATATCGCACGTATCAATAAATCATTGCATTTATGAACTTCAACGAACACGATATCTCCGAAAAACAATTAGGAATTAATGCTCAAAATAGAGCTCCGTGAAGAGCGGTGCTAATTCGGCAACAACCGTGTGAGACGTCAGACGGAGATAATTAAATGACTTTTACGTCCGATAAGAGAAGAGAAATTAGAGAACCAAGATAGGAGGCGGGGATCTTCTTTTTCCTGGGAATTTCGTTCGAGTCCTGTCCATTTAGAAAACGTAGGAAACTCTTATCAAGCAACGATGCTATGTAACGCAGAAATCGATCAGTGAGTTAGAAAATCGTTTCCATCGATTGACCACCTGCTATCCTCCTTTCTTATCTCTTTTACACTCACACGCATCCTCTCTCTCTCTCTCTTTCCTTCTATATCTTTTTCTCTTGTGCGAGTACATACATAAGTAGCACATACATTTGTCCGCGTATGTGAGTATATAAGTATGCGCTTGATCCGTTGCCAAGAAAACTCTACCTCGGTTCCACCTATCTCAAATCAAGTTTTCGCTCATATTTTCTCGCCGCCAATATTTCCGCCTTGCTTCCCGCACTCTACCGGAAAGCTCTGCCCCGGCATATGAAACATCCACCAATATTTCGGGCAAATAATCCCTAGTCACACAGCACGTGCATTCTCGTAAATTCAAGACCCGAATGCAATTTTCGGACTTTAACTGCGTTTTCTATGCGCCTGATTTCCATTTCGAAAGTTCTCCTGCCTGACCGGTCGGAAATATTTTTAAATCTGTAGCGTAGTAAATTATACAGTGAATATATACACACACACTCACCCGCGCGCATACTCACACATGAGAAATCCATAAAGTTGAATAATAAATAATAAAAAATAACCCTATTGCTATGTAATAAAAAATGAAATAGAGAAGATAATTTACATTAGTTGTGCAGCATATTTCACAATGGAATAAACTTTATTCTCTTGCAAATTTCAAACTTACATGTTGATGAATAGTTTTCAGCCTTTTCTACATTGCGTAAATTAAGACAATCTGTACAATAAATACCGTACGTTTTATATATACAAATCACGTAAATTTTGTTACTACACGCAATATTAGATTCCATCCGCATACGCTTCCAGACATAGAGACAAATATAGTAGCTTTATTGTGGAATACAAGATCTACAGTGCATCGTAGGAATGTATATGCTAGGTGGAAAATGTACGCATGGCAAGCAGAGAATATTACGTTCACAAGGACAATGAGGGAGCGAAAGCAAGCTGCAATTGAAACTCTATAGCGCTAACAATGTGTCAATCAATCCCTCACATTGAGGACATCCATGTCGAGTAACGTCATCAAAACCCAAGATACGAAGATCACACGTAATGCACTTTAGACTCCGGAGCTACACGTACGCAAGAATTCCACCGGCATTCTCGTGACATATAGAGGGAAAACGTAAGGAAAAAAGAAGGTGCGAGAGAAGATGGCATCTGTGATGGCATCAGCTTTATGCTTTATGCTTTATGGATGTAGCCTGTATCCGCACGTGACACTGTGCGCCCGCGGACATGATGTATGTCCTTGTTTGTTCTACAAATGATAACGTCGCCTTCGGAGTTCTCAGGATGTTCTTGTTCTCTCGTAACGTAGCGGACGATCGAAGACAAATTCGTTTCTTCTCTGCCATATATTCTTCTTGAAAGTAGTCCGTCGGTTGTACATAAAATAAGATCCCTTTATGTGTATTTATTACGGATCACACAACACATTTATATTTCTGTTAGGACGCACCTGACATTAACGTATATTAATTCGAAAAGGACGAAAATTATAGTTTTACCAAAAACTTTTTAAACTGTACGATTCTTTATTATTTTAACCATTCATAAAAGATAATCTATCTATATTCTGTAGTACTCTGTTGTTTCATAATTAGATTTGAAATATTATTCAAATTTGTTAAATTAAATTCGAGTTAAATTAAATTTTTCAAATTTAGATTATTCATATCTAGATAACTCGTGATTCTTATTCTTGATAAAAGAAAATAGACGTAGAAAAAACAACAGTGTATTTTTAGTGTAAACTAATGAACCGTGAAAATATTTCGAAATGCTAACGGGTCGCGTCTTCTTTGCGATGCATCTGAAAAGGTACATATAAAAAGTCAAAGGCACAACTCTCGAAGAGAGCCGTGTGTCGACGTTAACTTTATAGACCATGAAATTTTATAGTGCACATATCACAGAATCACGTTACTGTAACTCGATACGCATCCACGTTTGTTCGTCGGTGTAATAACGCTGAGCGAGTGACGACTTCATTGCGCACCTCCTTTTTCCATCTTATTCCCGTTCACGAAGACAAAAGACACAGCTACGTTAAATGAGTAAGACAAAAGACAAAGCCGCATTAAAGGTAACATAACCGCACGATATCTTTAGCAGGCGGCAATAATAATTCCCTTTGTGGAACATGATAGTAAATGTGGAAGATATTTCGATACCTGCGCGCAGTTACATGGAATAAATGATGAAAGGATTTTCCATAAGCACTAAATGCGATCTATTAATTATTTCAGCTCGATTAAATTATATATAAGAACAAAGTACTTTTCGAATTGTATATTTATTCCAAGAAGATTTGCGCTATGTTCAAAGATTAAATTTTATTATAAAATGAATTTCCTATCGTTGAAAGGATCAAAAGCTTTTATGTAATTCGATAAAAGAGATTCAAATATGAGCTAAAAATAAATAAATAAAAATAAAAGTTGAAAAATGTTATTGTCATCCTATCCATCTATATATTAAGCATTAATTCATACCGCCATTATTGTTTCAGATCGAGAATAATGGGCCGTTCCACATCTGGTATTACAATGTTTCTCACGAAAACGAGAGACAATCTATGACCTCGCTGATCGAGTTTAAAGTGACAAACAATATGTTTCGTAAAGGACACTTACTCCTGGGCTGCACGGCCTCAATTTCAGGCGTTTATCGGCAAACGGCGGAAATCGAAATCTCCGAGGACACGCCGCGTATCGCATCGATCACCGGTGAATCACCACCATACGGTCACCGTAAGTACTCATCGACTTCGTTATGCTACTATTTCTATTCTGACTTTATCATTTTTAAGAATCACCTTTAATCGTTCAGGAAATTCTATTTTTCTAATTCGTTCAGGAAAAATACTCTCTGTACGTTTTTTCTATTATAGAAAAATAATTGTTTCCTAAATATTTTTGCTAGCTAGTTACATGTCTATAATAACAAAATCATATCTATAAATTTTATCAAGAAAGCAAGACCTAATTTTAATGAATCAATACTATGTCAAGTTTGGAGATATCAGGAATTTAAGCAATTGTGTTTCTTTATATACTAACAATTTTTCTTTCTAACTTAATTCCGAAACTCTTAACTTTTTGTATTACGATCTTATCACTCTGATTCTGAGACGTATAACACGTCATGCCCTAAGAAACTATGATCACTGGACGATCTATAGACGTTTCTTCTTTTCCCTGTGTATCTTTCGAAAAACTTTTCGAGATACTCAGCGATCGTAAGGGAATAAATAGCTATCATCAAACTTATAACGAATACGTAAGTTCGGCTTAGGTTACAAGCGTCTTTTCGCGAAGACTGATGTGTTTCGAAAGAGAAACGAGGAGCAACGGTAAACAGAAAGTCTGTTACAATAGCGAGGATACTTTCTGAGTCATATATTGGCGCTTTCTCATGACATCGAAATCAATGCAGCATCGAGATAGTAATACGATCATGCCATCTCCGACGGCAGGAAACCATGGAACTAGAACGAACATTAGTTCGATGTATCTGCTGCGATTGTGGCGCGATCGTCAAGCGTGCTTATACGAGTCGTGCGATATTATTGAATCGAACAAAGTTCATTGATCAAGCTAAATGGGACGACGCGAGCAGGCGTAAATACTCTTTCTGTATGCAAGTAACGCAAATGGCAAATCGACCGAGTCACGCACTTCGTTCTCAAAGTTAACGAGGCACGAAGTCTGCCATGCTTTTTTATCCTTTGTCTAACAACGCAAAGGTTTCTATCAGATGCAGAATTACTGAATCACAAGACGAGAAATGCATTTCGAGGAGATGAAACGAGAAGCGATTCGTTCGATCGCCAGCATACAATGACAACTCACAAATGCGATACGCGTTTAATATTGATATTGCAGGCTCAGCTCCGTATCGCTTTGATTTGCAGGCATTTCATAAAAACATTATACAATTTCCCCTACCCGTTGCAGTTCTTCAATGCGAATATTTAATCTCGGTATATTCGCGTGCACTTTCGCGAGATACGGTTTGTGCGGCGACTCTTGGGAAGGAACGTTTCTCGAGGCAAGTGTAATAAAGCTAACAGCAACAATAACATTTATGGTTCCGCGTCCCCATGAATGTATCGGGCCGTGTGCAATCTTTTACGTGAATCACGCCGTCCCAACGACAGTTATGTGCTCCTCGCAGCCATATCGAGCCAGTCGCCAAGGAATCGCAGGGGCCAACGATTGTTCCAGCTGAAAAACCATCGCCGTTATCCAGTTACAGAAAATGGTCTCGCATCCGTCTTCCCGATCGCATCACTCCGCGCGACGCGCCTGTCACCCCGATTTAATGCGTGTCTTACTTCCAACCCCCGTCGCGCATGCAGCCGCACGTAAACGCCATTGCCAGAGCAAATTCGTCCCCCCTTCGAGTAGCGGGAGGGTGATTCATGGCGATCTCTGGTCGCCGCGAACCGTACGGGTCAGCGATCCCCCACGGCTTTATCTAATAAAGCAATCAATAGCATACAAATGTGCGTCGGAATTAAGAATTCTTTTTGCGCTCAGGATTAAATTGTTGTTAATTAAAGCTAATTATTAAACAGAGCATGTTGCGCCCTGCGGCTTTCAATCATATCTAAGAACACCTCCGGAACAGTAGCGTGATGGCGTTAGGAAGTTGTGAGGACGCGCCTTCCTGCCGGCAGAGATTTACGTAAGGTTGATAAAGGACTGCACTATTTTTCTAAAGATTTTTAAATTACCAAGCGGTTTATAAATAGGGGATTATAGCGAGACGGTAGCGCGCGCGTCGTGTTGTACACACCATATTTCCTTCACGCACACGAAGCTGCGAAACTTTCTGAAGATCCTTCGCCGCAAACCATTAATCAATGATAGAGGCAGGGGGAGGGGGGAGGAGGGGGATAAGGCCGAGTTACCAAGTTATTTGATTGACACCATAAAGATCGTTAATAGCAAGAGTGCCATCGTATCAGCGCGAGTGGCGTACACATTTATCACAATGTCGGTAACAGCAATTTACACAAACACAGGTACGCGGAGGATATTCCCCACGTTCGCGTAATTCAACGATGATTAAACTGCGCCTCATTACAAGAGGTAACAAAATGTAATTGAAATCGCTTGTTGGCCGATATCGATCGCGCCTGTCAGCACCTATTTATCCTACATAACAGACGAGAGCCATTCTTCGCAGAGCCATTTTTATGTAAAATATATCCAAGAGCGTTTGAGTATTAATTAAAACTCCGACGCGAATGAAATATCTCGGTGGCGCGGCGCGCATCGTTTTATCGTACGATAATATCGCGCGCGACGAGTATTAAAATAATAAAATAAGAACAATACGACCGATTATGACTCAGGATTATTTCCGTGGTGTAAAAGATCCGCGCTGCGGAGACCAGCTATTTCCCTCACCCCTGAAATTGTCGGCTCAGTTAGGTTCCTGCCCTCCTCCGAAGTCTCCTGGCGCTATTAATCAAATGGGAGGAATTCAGCAATTAACGCTCCGGTTTTATTAACGTGTCAGCGGAGCTCTATCGCACGTGGCGTACGTACGGGAGATATTTATGGAAACCTTAAAGTATCAGCTTGTATTTATTTTACCCATATATATGGGTATTCCGCGATGTACCGCGTGTTTAAGAGGTATTAAGAATCATGGCGAACATGGCGACGTTGGCTCAAAACAACTACCGTGTAATATAAAAGAACAACGCCGAGAACGATACAACGTAAAGTTACGAAGACCAAGTACACCTAAAAGTTCCTCACCGCCAGAAGTAAGATTTATCTCCCCCCTCCCCCTACTTCCTCCCAAAGGAGCTATTAAATAAATTTATGTCGATATCCTGCGTCCCGGAGAAATCGGTCGTTGCCGGTAAATTCAATCCGTACCGGTAGAGGGGGGGGGGAGGAGAGGTACACTCTCGTTGTCGCTAATCGTAGATCAACTCGACGAAATCGGATCGAAACCTTCGGTCCTGAACACATACCGAGGGAGGGAAATATCTATCTCGGAAGCTCGTGTAGGTCGCGGACGTGGGCGAAACGTTTACGAGCGATCGGATGGTTCCTTCGGGAAGCGGCATTCCCGGTAATGCGGTCTTTCGCGGGAGAAGCGAATGAGGAACTCGCGTTTACGATTTACGTCGTTACGATTACAGGAGATTTCACCGGGCTGGCGTCGCCCGACAATATCCGTACCGAGGAGGCGCGATAAAACTGCAACCGGGTTATATCGCGCTCGGGATCGGGGATTTCATTCGCGCCGACGGCGTCGGTGCCTACTCTCGCTCGTCGATACCATTACTCTGCACTAAAAGAAGCGTAAACGTGGCATTAGGTCTAGCGCCCGCACCATTCGCTACCACCGTGCGCAATATACGCGCCGCATCGCCCTGAACCTCTTTTATGCCATCACTGCGACGCTGACATCCTCTTAGCAGAACGAGATAAAATCCACTAAAATCCCACGTCCTCGAGTCTTAACGCTTTCCTTTTTCAAGAATCAATTCTTGGATTGCGAGAAATAGAGATAGCACTGTCTCAAGAACATGAGTATTTTTACTAAATTGAGATTACAAATATCACGTGATGAGTATCGAATTAACTATCAAAATCTATTTATTAAACCTTGTGATGTATCAAGAATAAAGTGCGTTTCTTCAAACGCGACGCTTTAAAACACGGTATTAAGTTTGTCACGAGCTGTCAGTCTTGTATGATATTATTTTAAGTACTTATTTTCAATATAGAACTGTAGCTAAAGGAACAGTTTTAATAAATTGGTGAGGACAGTTCTGTTTATATTATAATAAATGTCGTATCATTGAATATAAAATGAGCTGATACAAAAGAGAAAATAAGGAGAGCCACAATCTCAAAATAAATGGAACAAAAAATATTTTTCTCACACATTGATTTCTTATATTACAATTAATTTTAGGTGAAGACTGCTGACGCATAATGTCACAAATAATTTTACATAACGAATGTTGCAGAATTACAAACAATTTTAGATGAAAAATATAATCTCCTTATAAAGACTTTTAAGAATTGTAATTTTAAGAATATAAACTATTGTGATTTTTTAGTACTTATTGTAAATCACTTATCGTAAATTATTGTGATTTTTTAAATATCAAATTTTCAATTATTGGTGATATTTAATTAACGATTGTACATATTTGAAAATTATATCTTTTGAGAAATATGTGTAAATACTAATTTGACTATCAAAATTTCTAATATTCCTTACTTTTAGTCAAGATATATTACAAATCCGAGATGCGTTGGTGAGTAAATTTGCTCGACTGTAGTACATAGGATGGACTCGTATCTCCGAGTTCGAAATAGTTGCTGTGTTGACACTGTTCGGCCGTGAAGATACGAGCAAATATAACGGAAATTGTACGCGACGGCATGTACGTTCTTGAATTATTTATAAAGCAACTACAAAATATATCAAAGAGAACAAAAAAGAAGCTCTCAACTATTATAAACAGATAAATGGATTGAGAGAATGAATCTACATATTAAATAGCAGCAAAGTACGTCTCTTGAAAATGTAAATTTGAGTTATTTTAAATGGAGAGAAAAATTGTTATATAATTCAAATTTTTTTAAATTAAACTAAATTATCTTCTCTAAGAGTCTTTCTATTTTTACAAAATTTAAATTATAAATAATTTTTTATTAAGTAAAAATCCCAAGATCCGAATAATATTTCTTATTGCCTATTGAGTTAAAAAGTTACAAAAAAGATCCTGAAAGTACGCCTAAGTACAAAAACGCAAATGAAACTTTTACGGATATAACTTGATTAATAAATCAAACAGTGAATCGATACGATTGAATAATTTTAAAATAGAGGGACGAGAAAGAAGTGACTTGTATGCGAACAAAAGAGAATATATCCGGAGCGATTATAATTCATAAATCGTAGTGAGTTTCGAGTCGAGTCGAGCAATCGCACGTATCCATAGTTCTTTTTTTCCGATGAATTTGCATATCCGGTTGCACTGCCGGCTCACGAAAATTTGCATGGCCGGCTGCGCAGCCAGGTAATGGAATTGGTATGGCAGTCTATAATCCGCATTGAGATCGACCGTCTGCTCAACCCGAAAATCAAGCGGTCTACCCTCTACGATCGATACCGATAATAACGTGCACGCGGTATGACAATATGGTGAGGTCAGAAGATTAGAAATTCCATCGCATCCATATTCACCCGAGCAATATCCATTAGACATAATGCGCATAGTATATGAGAAAGAGCTTTTATAAATAAAATCAACTTGGAGTCCGAAATAGATAAAGAAACGACACACGTAGTAAAATAAGAAGATCAGCTTGCACTTTCTATAAGGTAAATGTCCCTATTTGTGACCATGTAAGATTTTCGTATGAATTAATAAGAAAGGAAGGTATTCTAGAGTGATTTAAAAAAAAAACAATTATACCAAACTCAAGATTAATTATTTTTGCATCGAAAAATTTGTTTTATTCAAGTTTTAAATATAATTTAATAAATATTAAAAAAGAAATTGTAGACTATATATATGTACGCATTAGTGACCGCTGTTTGTCTCCGGTTAGTAACCGGTGCATCAGATTGAATGTATCAGTTACTAACCATTTAGTGACCGGTAGATTAGTTTCTGTTTGATTTGAGGTTACTGTCAAATCGACGCAATGTAGCAATGTGAGCATGCGCCGTGAATAAATAATAATTGAATAAAAAAAATAATTAAACAAATAAGCAGTCACAAATCGGTACAAAAT
>VBVR01005847.1:0-11252 GCA_011638315.1 Tetramorium parvispinum
GATGTGTATAAGAGACATATATATATATATGTACAGCAATTTTATCGTGATAGCGCAAAAATCTCGCGAACAATGAGTTTGATGAATTACTAGGAAAATTGTAAATCATTAGTTTCTCGGCAACGCTTAATGATGCGTATGTTTTGAAGTTAATCGGCAAATTAAGATGTGTTTACTCACCGCCGATGACGATGAAGTCGTAGCAGTACTCAGGCGGATTTATCGGCCTTACCCGCTCGCAGGATTGCGATACCTTCTCCTGGGACCGCACGAGCGTATCCAAAATCGTCATAAACATCAAATACTGTGAGCCCGAGCAGACTTGGGCGAGGCTCGGCCCGAGGGATATCGGGCATGTTGGACCGACTGATAGATTAGACGACATTCTGCGAACAATGATTAGCGTCAAGATTCTGCAATCGAATGGTAATCCTATCATTAATGTTACGATAGACATCTGTAAAGTTGCCTCGCGCATTTGTTTATCATAATGCGATCGCGGGAGAGACAATTTTCCTATTGCTTTTATCGCTCGCCAGCTCTCGTGTACGGCAAAATGCGGAATATCTCTATTACGATTGTTGCTCTAAATGTTATTGTCACGTTTATCCCGTCATGCGTATCTATCGATTGTAAAAAGAGACGGCGGCGAGAGCGTGATCGTAAATTGATTGCGATATTTGGTACACTTAACAGATCAATGGAAGCGCAATAACGCGAAACCACGTAAAGCCACGATTTACGCGTCGCATGACGGCACGTGAGCCCGCAATTCCGCGACTATCGTGCAAAATCATATTTAATTGGCGTTCGCTAGCCGCCTGTCACTACGGTATTCGCATTTCGAGCGATCTCTAGGTTTTTTTTCCCAGAGGCGGTTAATGTTCATATCCGTTGCTGGCTAATCGAAGTCAGGGCCGTCGAGCCATCTGCATACCATCGTCGAACCATCGCGCAAACTCACTCTGCCGCGCCAGCAACTCCGGTGCGAAAAAGCACTACCGCTAACCGAAAGACCGTACACTTATATCGTTTAATTCCGCGCGAGGGCGAGAGTCCGCCGTTTTAACGTCCCCGATATTTCGCATTCTGGTTTAAGGCGCATCAATTATTCATTCTTCATTTTTCGTAGACAGCAATCTATATAGAGCGACATTATCATAAGCCGTCGTCCGCGGCGACGCGCACGCCGTGCGGAGGAGCGCGCGTTCTCGGCGTTTAACATAAATAAATATTCCCTTTAATTAGCGGGAGGAGTTAATAGCATTGTAATTAACCGAGCGTGTTAATTAATTCATCCCTAATTAACACGACTGCCTTTCTATGCCATTACGCGCGTGCATTAGCGCGCCCGGAGGAACGAAATACGAGGGGGCCACAAAGACTCGTCGCGCAGCACGGACTAAGCGCAATGATTACTGCGATCAATTTACATAATTCGCCGTTCGTGCGCCGTACGAAAATCGCGTATTACTTCTTCCGCCGGTGCCGGTGCGGTGGAGGAGGGGGAGGACACGGGGGGCACCTCGAAAATCGTGCCGACGTTAATTAACGTACGCTAATTTCGTAACGTCGAAACCCCTGCGGGTCACGTGAATCACGAATGACACGAACGGGATCGCGTTTTATGTCCACCATTTATAATGTACACACATCAAACTGTTGAACATATACGGCAAACGCATGATTTATTGCAAGCGAGCTACAACACGAGATTGTGTAAAAAAAGGGAGAAAAAAAGAGGAAAACAGCGGTAGGGCCTGCGATGGGCGCGGAATATCGATAAGCTCCCGTATGCCGAAACCCTTTCCGCGAGAGTGGCATGCGTTCTCGAGTGTTAATTGTCGCGTACGGTTTAGATACCGCGATAACGCCAAGCGTCGCCGAGGAAGATAAAAAAAACGATGACTCGGATCAAGATCGGCGAGGAGAAGCCAGGACACAGAAATGACACGGACTGATTGCCGAGATGTGAAACATAAATGATACCAACCTTACACTGGCTGGGGAAGAGCACGGGTCTTTTCTCGACGAGAATCTCTTGTCGATGCACACTCCGGTACACACGTGATCCGCGCAACGCTCACACGTGCTACGCGCGGCTTCGGTGCAGCAAGCGGGCAAAGTGTAACTGTAAGACCTCTCACCGTAGAACCCCACTTTATAATTCATCTCCCACTCTGGCAGTCCGATTCCCCGCCGAAGACACCCACCATAGATCACGTCAATGAATCCGCGCGATCGTAATGGAAAGGAAAAGTCCCGGTGTAATTTTTGTTTTTACTGGAATAAAGATACGTCTCGGTAATAAATGACGGACGATCGCGACGGCGAAGTTCTTCACGAAGAAATACGACGTGTAATACGACGCGAAGTCTATACTGCAGCGGTGATGCGATTTTAGAAATTCCGATGACGCAGTCTGGAAATTTTACAAATTGAGTTTTAGAAATTGAAAAGCGATTAGTATCAGTATCAGTTTAAATTTAAAATTGTTCATCTATTTTGGCATTAAAGACGTAAAGAGATTGAAAAGAGATTTTGGGATCACAAATATTGGAAATAAAGTTAAAATAATTTTATCCTAAAATTTTCATCTATTAGATATTTTCGTCTCAAAACTTGTATGCTGCAAGAAGTGTCAATTAATTATTTAACTAATCGATTAGTTAAATGTTAAATATTAATCAAAGTAATAATCGATGAGTGAGATAACAATAGATGAAAATTTACGTAATATATATGTAAGAAATGATTATTTATTCACAAATAAATTATTTCTCGTTTCGTCAAACGATTTTATCTCGTATGAATAAAATCTACAGCAATTTTTTGTAGCTCATTTAGTTGTTATCTCAATACGACATGGTGAACTCAATGGAATAATTCGATCTTCGCGTTATTCTATGCA
Source organism: Tetramorium parvispinum (assembly GCA_011638315.1). NCBI lineage: Eukaryota > Metazoa > Arthropoda > Insecta > Hymenoptera > Formicidae > Tetramorium > Tetramorium parvispinum. The sequence continues at coordinate 2,912 of VBVR01005847.1, forward strand.
TTGTACACGAGATATTCGTTGCTAGTAATATGTGAAGCTGCGAATCTCGTCATAAAATATAACATGCCGCGCAATCGCCTAAACATGATGATATCGATAATAGAAACGGGATAAAATTTTTAATATGTATCCATGAATCTCAATCAGTTTATTGTCTAGATATCGTAGAATCGAATAATAATCATAAAAGTCACAGCAATGATGGCAGTTAATATTATAAAAATATATTACAATAATATATTATAATAATAGTGAACATGTGTTTGATAATAACTGTTTGTAAATAACTGTTATTGCAAATTAGACCATTTTTTGATCAGAAATTGGAATATTTTCGTATTAAATAATAATTATTATAAGTGGTCTGAATTAACTATTAATTATTATAAGTGGTCTTCCGCACTACCCATGAGATGCCACTAATAATGCGTTTTTTAAGGTAGACCTTTGCCTGTAGCCCTATTGTATCACATTTTTTTATATGTATATGTATACAAGGTGTCCCGAAAAGATTGCACATTCTTAAAATGACAAATTCTGTGGAAAATTCCAAGTCGAAAACTCTTATGCGAAAATGTCAAAATTATAATAGTTTTTAAATGGGAAGCACTTAAAGATAACTAGTCAGTTTGTAAAAAATTGGCGCGCTCAGGTATGACACATCGTATAATAGTGCCTTTGTATTAAATATTTGTTGAAATATTTTACTGATTTTATATATTCAATCTGCTTTATAAAATTGATTGATGTAAGAAAACTACAGTATTATTATGGTAGTTATCTCTTTCTATGGTTTATAAAAAAATATAAAAAAATATAAAACATTTTGTTAATTGGCATAATTTGAATATACTTAGTATACAAGAAAAGTCACTCGCCGATTTGTGATGTACTTCATACAAAGGTACCTTCATTACTGTAAGATGCCTCAGCGCGCCAATTTTCCACAAACTGACTGGTTATCTTTAAGTGCTTCCCATTTAAAAACTATTATAGCCTCGACATTTTCGCATAAGAGTTTTTGAATTTTGACTTGGATTTTGACATAATTTGAATATGCTGAGTACTTATATAAGAAAAGTCACTCGTCGATTTGCGACGTACTTCATACAAGGCCTTTTCATTACTGTACGATGTGACATGTCTGAGCGTGCCAATTTTTTACAACTTTACTGGTTATCTTTAAGTGCATTTAAAAACTACTATAGCCTCGACATTTTTACATAAGAGTTTTCGACTTGGAATTTTCCACAGAATTTGTCATTGTAAGGACGTGCTATCATTTTGGGATACCCTGTATACATATATAAAAATGTGATATATATATATATATATATATCACATTTTTTGATGTGGTGATATGTATAGGGTGATATATACAGGCGAAGATCCACGTTAAAAAACGCATTATTAGATTTATTAGGCATCTCACGAGTAATGCGGATCCGCCACGTGAGATGCCACTAATAATGCGTTTTTTAACATGAACCTTCGCCTGTACATTGTAGTGGTGTTCGGTGGTGGTTCCCCACCCCAACAGCACCGTGGTGCTAGAGGTTCAAACTGCCATCACTGATGTCACAGCGTATTTTACGTATTATACAAACTTTAATCAAAAAACATAAATGTAGTTAAGATCTTATAAAATATATTCTAAATGAGACCAAAATTTCAAAAATATATAAACATCACAGAATGTGTCATACTTTTTCATGATTAATGATGAATAAAAGGCGATAGTGATAGAAAGAGGGATAAAAAAAGAAAATTATTAAACACAATAATATACAAATAATGATATGTTAATTTTTGATTTGATACAAATAATGATGTTAAACTTTTTGTAATGTTAAGCATATTAAAAGAAATTCTATAGAATATAAATATTAGCAGAGACATTATTATCTTATGCATTTTATTTCGTTATCAAAGATTTGCATTTGGCAATTATTTTTCTATTTATCCTAAATTGCAAAAATTATACTTTTATCAACAGAATGGGAAAAATTTAATTTTATGATAAAAACCTATGTGTGTATGCGTGTGAGTAAATTATAAAAATTAAAAGAAGGATGCATCAAATAAGCAAAATAATCTTCTTTATATTCTTTATTTTCTTTCTTTTTATTATCTTATGCACTTTAAATATAACATTTTATATATAAATATATATAAAATCTTTTATGTCATATACAAGGTTATTTAAAGTAAAATAAATATATATTGGTTTTTTAAATTTGTTTATCAATGTTACATGATTAACCGTTTTGGCGTGTATAGATTTTAAAGTATTTATAAAAGGTTTAAAAATATGCTTTACAAAGTTTCGATTACATTACGATAGTGTCATGTTTCGTTGCACTTACAAATACTGATTTGTGCGGTACAGAAAGTTTCGATTATGCTCATAGCGTTACAAGTCACTGATAACAGATTCGAACATGCCGCGACTGTTATTAGCTGCTTACAATATATTTTTAGTGTTGCTTTTAATAATAACGATTCACGTGGGACGCGAATGTATGTGCTTTTTCAGCCGTAGCGTATTAATGTAACGTTAAATCAACGTTACGTACAAACGTGCCCGCGCGCGTGCGATCGTAAATCATAATTCTATAATTTAAGTCAGCGGTGTAGTAAACAAGGAACATGTTATTTACGAACGTCGTGTTCATTTATTCACACAGCCACGTATCGTGAAGCGCCCGCGGTGTCAGCGAAATGCGGAACATCTACTTCTTTCGTACACGCAATTGAGGCATAACGCGCGTTACACATGCCTGAATGATGGTCCTTAAACACGCACACATGTGCGTCACACTCTTTCATGAATCACAACTCTTTCGACCCGTGAAATCGTACGTAATTAATAATGAATCCTCGTTATTACCGATGACGCAGAGAGGGAGGGGGACTAATCAACGTTTTCCAATCATTCTACAGAACTTTATGCTTTCGGTGTTACGTAAGAAAGACGCGCGTTACATATAATACATTAAATATGCATAGAGCGCGAGGCGATTGTCGCATTGCGACTGAATAAATCACAAATATCTATTTTCCGCTCTGAATGTTAACATGCGCGTACACGCGCATTCGTTGTGACATCAGATTTTAAAAACTCTCAAAGATCATATCTTTGTTCTTAAACTGCTTTAAAAAAATTATTGTATGTACGTGTTGATAATTACTCTATATATAATTACTCCACGTTGTATACATAGGTATATAAAAAATAATCGTTACTTATGTTGTTACGACATCCTTTGCGTTAGCTATAACTCGAGTGAGCTATGATTCATACATCAGATTTCACGCTATGATATTATTTATATTTTTATAAATTCTTATCTATCTTGATATGTTAACATATGTTTTTTTATATACGTGAGTATTTTTAATTTGTCGAATACATTTTCTGTATTATACGGCATGTAAAATTTACAAAATAGGATTCCAGAATAGACCTTGTTCGACAGTGAGAAAATAAACTTTATCTTAAAAGTGTAAAATGCAAATTTGTAACAATCGCAATGCTGATAGTGAACACGTTAAAAATATACAATAATTTATTCTATGCGCTGTTGTATCTGGAATACCCAAGTATATTATGTATATACACATAGCTAAATACGTTTGTATGTTGTAAGATCTATTTTTGACTGTGCAATATTGTAATTATTATTTTAAAGTTTTTCAGACTTCTTACTTACAATATTAGAGGTAAATAGTTGTGCAGATACCTCGTAAATGCTTGAAGTCAACCAGAACGTGACTAGATAAGATCTCTTATAGAAAATTAACGTCACAATTAATGTTAATTGCCTAGAAGATCTCTTATCTAGAAGATAGAACTCTTATAGACAATTAGCGCGGCAATTAACATTACTGAAGTAGCAAATAATCTGAAAAAGATGTTTGAGGAAACAGGTGAATATATTTTAAACAAGATATTGACTGAGATTCAAACCCAGAGTTTTTCCTAACAATGATTACGTGAAACAGTAAAACAGTAAAATGTAAGATTGCAAGTACGCGATATTTCCTTGATCATAACATCTATAACATTGACCTATAAAAATGTGCCTGTCACGGCTTCGCGTAGCCGCGAGGCTGCATTATCTCAATGTCTTGTAATACATATTCGAACAGGCATTCAAATGGAAATTATTAACGCAGACGTCGAATTACCTTCCGCGTTCGGTGCAAGATTATTTTTGCCGAACTGTAACGCGCGCATTAATTTCGTGCGCGCTTGATGCCCGGCCGACGCGTTATTTCACGAAATAACGCCGTGGCAGGCGCGTTTCGACGTACGGTATATTAATGGAATCGCGGTAATCCGTAGTTTGGCGAAATAGCGATCGCCCCGCGGGCGTCCGACTGCTTTAGCACGGCCGTGTCAATTTAGCGCGAAACAATTGGATCTTCGCGGACGAATTATTAACACGGTGGTGTCGCGCGAAAAGTCGCGAGCCGATAAAGCGCGAAACGACATTCCCTCGTCCCGCCCGCCGTCCCTTCCGCGGTACGCAATCACAATGTAATAATATAATTGTGTACCTGCGTGTGTATAAAAGATAACGACGCGCCGCGCACTTAATTACAATTCGCGCGCGTGCGCGCGCATGTGCGAGCATGTGAACGCTCAGGCAAACGAGTCAACGCTCTTTCGTTCGTTTGCGCGGCGGAATATGGCCATTACCGAAATTAGCGTTGCCGATTCGATTACACGCGGTTATTATTACGTCGTTGGGCGAGTGTGTGCGGACGGTCCCGTGTGTGCGGCGCCCCCGATTGTATGCGTTTGATGCATTTGGTCGAGATCAAAGGCAAATCGGCGATGCCGATGTTTCGCGATGCCTCTAATGGCAGATCAGTTGGAATTTTACGACTCGTCGTGATAAAAAAAAAGCACGCGCATTACGCAAACGCGCGAGCGATAGCGTTATCGGATTTCTCGCGAAAAATCCGTAGATATCCGAGACGCGATGGATTGCAGATATTGCAGAGTTAATAATTGTTGTCCGAATGTTGGAACGCGCTCGGAAGATTTATGCGGTGATAACATTGAAGGCGAGGTTTCATTCGACTACCATGGTCGTCTGTTTCTAAGCATGTGGAGTCGATTTCGCAAGAATAATTAGCGTAATGGAATCGTCGCATTAATTTTAAAAGTTATACGTGCAGTATAATACTTATATTACGTAAGTGATAAGAAAGAAGATAAGCTTGCATAAGCAATTTATTATAATTTCAAATAATTGGAAATATCTTCAACTTGGCACGTGAAAGTATTAATAGCAGTTTTACCGGACACTTTAAAAACGGCAGAAAACCGCAAACTGGCGCGTAATCGTCCGCGCGAAACCGCTTTCGGAAATTATACGCCTGCCGTCGGTCTCGAATTTATGCGGCTCGGACAATCGGCCGAGTCTCGCGAGAGAAAAATCGTCGCGCCTGCCCGAGACAATTCAACGAGTTCCGCCGTGCGGATCTTTTAATGCGTTCCGTGTCACTGAGCGTGTCGATTATATCTTTGCGATCTGCCGCGACGACGGAAGCATCGTTCGCGACGCTAAATCAGCCAGATCGGGCTTTCCGGGCGAACCTTGAGGAGCGTTTCTCGCGGCGAATTCACGCCGAGAATATTTCGCGAGGGGGAAGGGGGAAGGGGAACTCCGCTGCGCCGAACAATGGAACTTCCGGCTTTTTTTTTGCGGCACCGCCGTTTCTCGTGCCGACGCGATGGAGGCCGGTGAATTTCAACGCGCGCCCCACGCGAAGGGACGAAGGGGCGAAGGGCGCGGCGACGCTCGCGCGTTTAATAACGCATCCGCGTTGCACGTTCCCGCTCACAGGTGTGAGAAGAGTAAACAGAGCCGCTTTCATTAACGTCGCCGTAATGCGTTAAGTGGAACGGAGTTCTTGATGTCGCTTTTGACAGGCGCTGTTTGAATAAGTCGCAATGTGGAGAACGATAACACGCGAGATTCCCGAGGGGAGAGGTCTAGGGGAAAATTCCCATGGCCTCTTAAAATATTTATAGTCGCTACTCGCTTTTATTAAATCCGCTTAAGTTCGTTTGGATCCGTGTAATTAGAAAATCATTGGTCGAAACGTTCCTGTCTACGCCGTGCGAAATAATTTCCCGAAAGAAAGACATTTTATCGTCGTCCTTGGACTATTCATTTTTTTTGCACCTTTGGAATGTAGAATAACAGCGTATATTAACATACATTAATATATTAGCAGATTTGTTTTTAATATAAACTCCAGCGCGGAGAGCAATAGTTGAACTCGAGAAAAATCGATACGTAAAACGCCGCAAGCGTCTGCGAGCGTTAGCTCTTTAAGTGAAACGATGATAGAAGGACATGCATAAAAATACCGGCGCTGTCCGCATGAGTCAACTTCGTCGTAATTTTCAATTTGCCTCGCCGCGCCGTCCGCGAGTTCACGGGTAAGCGCTACAGTCCTGCTTTCTATTTTTACAACCAACTCCGGCGGTGCGCGCGTTGTAAGTTCGGCCCCGGCTTAATTCCCTTAGGCACCGACACATGACCTCGAACGGTCTGTGACGGTAATTCCCGCGGCGTCTTGCACCCTCGACTTTTCTTCCCCCATCCGCCACACAAGCCACGAATCTAATCGGGCCGGACGGCCTCTCTTTAAGACGCTGTCCAAAGCAGCAGACGGCCGCCCGAGTACCCGGACGAAAAAGCGGCTGCGCGTTTCTTGCGACCAATTTAAGAGTTTCCCGGTGGATTGGTGTGTGCGCGCGCGCGCGCACTCGCGAGTGTACGTTCGTTTATCTTAATTCCAGGACGGGTCGGGAAAGAACGACGCTTCCTTTTGTTCCGGCGCTCATTTGTTCGGCGACACGAGAGTCGCCGTCTCCTACGTCTTCCTCGTTAACGCCAGGTGTCTTTTGAATGCGTTTTCTCCGATGACGCATCGCGCGCTGTTTGTGCAATTGCGTTTTATTTTCATTTTGTACCACGGCACCGCTGTTTTTTTTTTCTCTCCTGTCATTGTCTTTTCGGTACACGTGTCGGCGTGACGCGCGAGGAAGACGTTACGCGCGGACGTCGCGCCAAGAGACCCCGCGCGTGATCGAGCGGTTACGACGGGATCGATAATCATCTTCACCCGGAACAAGCCGATGACGCGGCCGCCGCCGCCGCATCGAAGCTAGCTGCAAAATTTCCCGTCGTAAAAGCGGCGAAGAATGGGCCGTGATTTTATAAAACGCGTGTTACGTGGGCAATGATGCCATCGTCACGATGACAAAACACATATTACGGCGGCAAAATAAAGCCCGGACCGCGACCGCGTTCGTTAAATGGACGATTGTTCGTCGTTAACAAGATAAAAGAGAAAATGAGATTCCAGTTCGTTGAACTTTGTCAAATAAAGTTGAAAATAAGGGCGGGGATATTACATCCCTATCCTTGCCCTCGCCTTTCCGTTTGTTATGTCCGCGGAAAATTATTATCCGTGTGAAATGAAACGAGCGTAAAGGCGAGACCGGTTGTCGGAACGTGTTTTTTCTTGCGCTCGCCACTTTTTTTTTTTTTCTTTTCGTGCATTGCGAACGAAGTGGATATCGACTGCAAATATCTATCATCCGTCTTCGGCGTTTCTGCCGACTATAAATACGGCGATTGATAATTATCGCTGGGGTTTTTTTGCTCGGTTGCAGGCTTTTATTATTTATTCGCGCGCGATTTGCAATCCATTTGTCAGCACGGCAGTGGAGCAAGGAGAAATAAAGAACGAGCCGGAAGAGCATCGGGTTCTAAAGTAAAACGGATGATGAGATATTAGCGCGTACGAGTAATGCATATATTAACGAAGTTCTTATCCTTTCCGAGCGTTTGTTTGTTTCTCCACCTCCTGGAGTCTAAAACTTCCCTACGGGGATATGAGTAAACACTCTGAGGAACTTACGGGAAGATGAAGGAAGGGAGGGAGTGCGGGGGAGGGCGCGAGAATTACTATCCGGAACTGCAAAGAGAGTCGTCAGTGGTAAGACTGAAGTAATCAGCGACATAAAATGCTTGAATGCCGTACAGCTTTCTCAAAGAAGAGGAACAACGGCATTATTTCTACATTACTACAGCTCATTAATGTTATTACGTTTGCATAACATTATTTCCTAATCGTACACTGAGAGAAAAAAATAGTTGGATTAACTATAATTTAACTATATTTTATAGTTAATTTTAGCCTCAAACATATTTTTATAGTTATTCTAACTATGCAAAATATGGTTCGTTTAACATTATATTGAAGTCCTTGTAATTATAATATTGGTCCATGCAACTTATAAAATGGT
>VBVR01005848.1:0-11247 GCA_011638315.1 Tetramorium parvispinum
CGCGATATAATAGTGTCGCGAAGGTTGTCATCTCGAGAGTAATAATTCTCGAGTGGGTTCGGAAAGGGTATTCTTTGTATTTGTAAAATGTGCTCGGGAGTTAGTTCATGTGTAAATATGTTCTCGATAAAGTGTATATGTCCATTTACGGGAGTCCGGCGTCGGTCGGTGACTCACGTGCAGATCATTCTTATATGACTTTTATTATTTTTTTTATTTCTTTTTCATTATTCCTTTTTCATAAGATGCGGGTGCACGTGTGAGTCGCTCGTCGCCAGTCACCCGTCTTAGATTTTTTAAAAGATAATGCTATTTATCCGAATGGGAGAAATCGTGGAGTCCACTGGACGTAACAATATTAATTGAAAGTAACTTATAATATGTTGAACGTAAACAAAGCAAACAAAATAATATAGCTGGCACAATGTTATATAATTGTTAGTATGTCTTTGCATAAAATGTTTAAACAAATGTTATTTTTAATGTTTAATTACATAAGTAATTGTATGAAGTATCACTATTTTTTCAGGTTGTACAAAGTTTCGTTTTTTTGCAAAATCATCATACTCGTACCAATGCATTCCTGTGTAAGTAATTGCTACACAGTGACCATTTCTATAGCTTTCAATTGATTTATTACCATATGCCATATGATATGTAATTAATAATGCCACATAATATATAATTTCTGTCATCAATTGTAATTACCTTCGTTATATTGTCTAAGTTAGATGATTTGAGATATTCAGTTTTATAATTTGGATCCGTTAATAAAGATATGTCTTTTATTATATGTGAACTACATTCATAATTTTCTTTAAGGTAAAATTGCATTTAGGGCAAAGTTTAAGTGATTTTTTTTAAACACCGTGTCATTAATTGCTTCTTGTATTTTTTTCAAACCCTCCAGTTATTAACATACCAATATTAATATAAAGCCTAGCAAAATTTCGATTATTAAAATTGCATTGTTGACAGGAACTATTATAATACTTGGCATTATGTTTGTGAAAATAATGTCTATAAAATCAGCGACATTACAATAGCGTTTAAAAATTCTACATATCTAGTCGCAGAATGTTGACATAGATTTGTATTTTTTAATATTAATGCACGTGCAATATAGCGCAAACAATTTTTCCACGATTAAGAATGTTAATACATAATTGTACAAACGGATGTTCTATGGTTAACAATTCTTCTTTGTACTTAGGTTCTTTACCATGCCATGCATATACAATTAACTGAACAAGTGCATCAAATACGCAAGTTTCTTTAACTGATACATACTTATCATTTATACGCACACTGTTACATAAATTTCCATTCTTTAAGAGAGGTATTACTATTGATCTATGTGATTGAATAACATTCCATTCTGGACAAACATCTAAATACGTTGGTTTTCGCCGCTTTTTGGATTCATCATTTAAACCATCCAAATTTTCTTGTTGATTAAGAGAATCATCGAAATTACTTTCTTTTCCTATTATATCATTTTCATTTATCGTAGCGTCTATAAAGTTCAGTTTCGGATTATCTAGTTGAGGAGACACATTTATTTCAACCTCTTTCGCTTTTTTATCTGTAATTTCTCTACAGTCAAAAGATACAATATCTGAAATAACATCTTGATCACGAAACAAATCTGTGTCAATTTCTTTTATTATTTCATTTTTAGCTACGTCTGTGACGGTAACTTCTGGAGAATATTTGTCAGTAGTATTTTTCAGATCATTTGTAATTTGTTTTTTTCGTTTTTTCTTTGATGTTAATGTAGTGCATTTCGCCATTGCTTCCTTTATACGACCATCTAAATAGTCAAGATGACGAAGTATGAATTTATCTCTCAATGGCAGATCACCTTTAAAAACGCGATTTTTTTATATTAGAAAATTCGGTTTCTACGCTAGACGAAGTAAAAGTCGCAGTACCAGTTTTATAAAATGACGACATTACGGAAGTTAAAATTGGGGTATAATGTAACATCTTTCGAATTTTTTCAGCGACGTCTACATTAAAACAAGCGTTTAATGTATCTCCCTGGCTACACATCTTTGCTTTTGAAACAGCTCTGACATAAATTGCTTGATTCCATTCAACCCATCCTGTAGAACACTCTATATTGAGATCGATTTCGTCTAAAATTGAGGATTGTTCATCTGGTTCAGAAAAATCAGCAGTACCTTTAATAACATTATTTACAAAATTAAAACTAGCTTGAGATGGTAATTCAATGTGAAATGATGAACCCAAAGTTTGGCTTAAAGCTACTGTTAAAACACATTCAATGAAGTGTTCTAATTGATACAAGTATTTGCATTTTGTAAGCGTGGCAAATGGAACGAATAAAAAATTGTTTTACTTTAACTAAAGAGTGACGTCTTAGGCAATCCCATCGACAAACTATAGTTACTATATGACTGATATCTAGTCTAATATATGTAGATGGAAGACTAGTAGAATTTCCTTTCAGGATATCATAACATGTTTGCATGTACTCGCTTAAATTGTGTTTATTAGCAAATACTTTAGCTACAGATATTAAAATTGCTTGGCTAAAGTCACATACTACCATTCGCGGCAATGGTACATTACAGCTTAAAATTTTTAAAAGCCAACTCGTGATTGCCACTGTATCTTGTTCTGCCGAAAGCATTTGAAATACTGGCATACTTCCATGTGATGTTACAATCATACACTGGTATAAAAAAATATGCTTCGATTTATTATGTTGATATTGAATTCGTTTACACACAGAACCTGTAGCATCAATAGTCATAAAAGAAGTATCGTCTTTATAATTAATTTTATATGAGATTTTTCGTTCTTCTGTCCAATAGTAACAAAAAAATGGATATAAAACAATTTTATGAATAAAACCTACGTGTGTTGTATGCATTGCATTTACTAAATTTTCTAATACTTTGGATCCAGTAAGTCCCAATCATTTATTTTGGACTTCGTTTACAGCTTTTCTTAAAACACTTGTAGCTGAAAGTATTGGTGGATACATATCGCCGAAATTAATAATCCTTTTACTTTCGTTTCGGATATAAGTAATTGCATCTATTTTATTATCGATTATGGTATTATAGAACATGTCAATTTTATAAAAATTATATATACAGAATTTCATATACAGAAGCGGCAGAATTTCAACTCGCATCACAATGTAGTCCTTGATGTATATATTCGTACTGCCACGGAACTTCGCCAGCAGCTGTCATAAAATATGACGAGAGAGTATCCCGCATCGAATAAGCCTCTCTCGTAGTTCTATGTGCTTCATATCTTCCGATGGGTCTTAAATGATCATTTCCTGGTAATTCTCACCATTCTTCTTCAATTCTTTGCCCATCAATTTCTCTATCAGCGAATTGAGGGGGCAATATCTTTGCTGCTGTGGTCTCGTTGTTTTTTGTTTTTATAAAATAGTGCAAACACATAGTTGCTAGCAAATTTGTCGATGACTTCTGGCCCAGCGCAAATTGGCCTCCGAAGTATCCTCCATCTGACTGCAAGGATTCCAAATGTATTTTCTATTGTTCTCCTAGCTCGTGACAGTCGATAGTTAAAAATTCTTTTTTGGTCATTTAAAGTCCTGCCCGGGTAAGGTCGCATGACGTTTGGAAGGATATCGACATTTGGAAGGCTTCGTCATCAACAAAATAGCAAGGCGTTTCCTTATCGCTTCCTGGTAGACGAGCTGTTCCTTTTGGCAAGTTGAGTGTACCTCCATATAAAGCTTTTCCGAAGGCTGATCTTGACAGAATTCCTCCATCAGAATCGCTGCCATACGCGCTAATATCGAACAATGTAAAACGATTGCAGCTATCGGTTTGTAGAAAATGCTGTCAAAAGTCTGCAAGTCTTACTTGGCCCGTTTCTTAATGTTTTTATTAATTATCCGACTTGACGAGGTGGACAAACGAAAATTATGCGTGGACAAACGAATGCTACCTGTATTTTATAAAAAATCCAATTTGGGGATGTTTACTTCACATGCTTTCAATTTTTTAATTTGGCTCTAACTTTTCTATAAAAAGTAGACAAATGAAATTTTTTTGTGGACAAACGTGGACAAATCGTGGACAAACGTATGCCACTAAGAAATTAAAAAAATTTTATTGTGGGAGTACTGGTACCAAAAAAAATTTTTTTTTAAATAATTTTGTTTAGAGAGATGAACAAACGAAATTTTTGGTTGGACAAACGATGGGCAAACGAATTCTACTTCATTTTTTCTTAATTTGCATTTGGGGGAGCTACACACACCTTTTTTTATGAGACTGTGCATTCTTGACTCAATTCGCGTATACTGATATTCTTCTACATTCTAGATAACGTTGTATTTGCGCACTGCACGGCAAGCATTTTGTCCACACCGTAGATAATAAATAATCCATTTTTGTTTAAAAACATTTGAAAAAACATTTGACAACAAAATAACAAAATAATTCATATTGTGCAAAAATGGATTACACGGCGGTCGAATATTGCGACATGCTAATTATCTATGGTGAATGTGATCAAAACGCTTTCCGTGCCGCGCGTGAATACAACGTTCGTTACCCAGAACGTAGAAGAATTAATTAACGTAGTTTTACGATTACTGAATCGCTCGCGAGAAACAGGATCTTTAATGCCCAATAGACGAATCAACGTTGTCGTTGAACGTCACGCTCGTACAGTTCAAAATGAAGAAGCGATCTTGCAAAGCGTCGATGACAGACCGGGTATCAGTATACGAGAAATGAGTCACGAGCTTCCAGTATCAAAAAGCACAATTCAACGTGTATTAAAGGAAAATCGACTCCACGCATATCATTTCACCAAGGTTCAAAATTTATTGCCTCGTGATTATGAAGCAAGAGTGAGATTTTGTACGTAGCTAATAAATAAGGAAGAAAATCAATCCGGTTTTGTAAATAATATCTTATTTACTGACGAGTCGTGTTTTACGCGCGATGGCATTTTTAATACGCACAATACACATCTCTGGGCGAACGAGAATCCAAATAGATATCATATAAAAAGTTTCCAGCATCGATTCAAGATTAATTTATGGGCAGGCATATTGAACACTTCCATAGTAAGTTTTACAATTTTGTATAAAAATATACAAAGGTTTTATTTTTTCAAATTTTATTTTTTACGTGATAATTTCAGATCGGTCCGTTTGAAATGCTTGCAAACATAACGGGACATATCTACATAAATTTTTTGGAAACCGATTTATTCGATGAAATAGAAAATTTACCATTGGAACAAAGACGCCAAATGTTTTTCCAACACGACGGAGCACCGCCTCATGCAACATTACGCGCACGGCAGGTGCTAGATGCGAGCTATCCAGATAGATGGATAGGTCGTGGAGGACCCATACATTGGCCAGCAAGGTCTCCGGATCTGATCCCATTAGATTTTTTTTCTGTGGAGCACTATTAAGCAATACATTTATAGAGAGCACATCGACAGTCGTGAGGAATTAGAAGAAAAAATAATAGAGGCATTTGCGACTATAACTCTGGAAATGGTACATAACACGCAACAAAGCTTGCTCCAGCGTGCGCGATTATGTATCCAATGCGACGGTGGCCATTTTGAACATCCTTTGTAATCGGTACGTAACATTAACTTTTTCCTCATACATAGGTACACTGTATTTTTAATACGAGTTAATGTATCTTCTTTTTGTAGACGATCAATTGAATCATGTTTTTGGATACTGAAAGCTTTTGACTCATTTCTCGTATACTAATACCCGGTTTGTCGTCGACGCTTTGCAAGATTGCTTCTTCATTTTGAACTGTACGAGCGTGACGTTCAACGACAGCGTTGATTCAACTTTGGACATTAAAGATCCTGTTTCTCGCGTGTGATTCAGTATTCGCAAAACTATTGTATAACTAATTTTTCTGCAATAAAAAATATTTTATTTAATAAATTAATATTAAAAAATATTTTAAATCATTTTAGCATTTTCTTTCCTCGTTGATTTTATATTTTTCATTGGCATATTTCATACAACAAACTTACTTCGTATTAATCATATTAATTTTCTCTCACCATGTGAGAAATGTCATTTGTCCGCGGCATGTTTCACGTGAAGTTTTGACAATTTGACGCGCATCGCATTTCCGTATTTTAAAGATATTATTACCACAATATTCGATCTTGCAAACAGTATACAAATAAAGTGAATAATAATTTCAAGTATTATTATTACAAGTATTTATTATTGAAATAAATAATGTTGTGAAAGGACCCTTTCGATGCGATGTTCTTAAGCGTATAAAATTTTGACAAGCTAATTGGCCAACTTTAAACCTTTCTCATTCAAAAACTATAACAATCTCGACATTTTGGCATTAGAATTTTCGTCTCAAAATGATCTCAGGAATCTACCATTAACGGCTTATACGGTAGGTCTGGGACACCCTGTATAAAATACATATATAGCGGCGAGCTGCGCGAAACCGATGAGTTGTAACAAACAAATTAATTAATTAACATACGTTAAATATATATATGTGTTATATATATATATATATATATTATATATATAAACACACGTACATAATTATATTGGGTTTATTACTGAAAATTAAAATCTTATTTTTAATATATTAAAGTATAGTGTTAACTAAAGTATTATTTGATAAATTTTTGTCAAAAATTCGCAAATTATAATGATACTTAAAGTTTCAGAAATCATGTTATAAAATCAGTGAAAATACTCAAGGTATTAAAGCGTGATTCACGCGAAGAGAGTTTGCCGACGATAAATGGTTGAAGCTAATAAACTTGCATGTTGCTTTACGTGTGTCAACAAGGCAGTTAAACTTGATGTTTGTCTTCGAGCGATGATAAGCGTTGTAACTTTGTGCGTAACTTTCATGTCAATTTACGCAAATCACGTAGCTCGTTGCCACAGAGAATTCTCATTACGAACGGTGATGTTTCCACGTCAAATTACAGATCTGTTTAGCTAAAGTCAATATGAACCTTTTCGTCAAAAGCAAAGTCTATTCGAAAATTACGATCGTAAAATTATGATCGTATAATTAAAAAAGTGCGAGAATTAGAATAGAAGCAAACCAAGTGCGAGTTTAAATCTGACAAAAATTAATTTAATTGTTAATTTGCAAATATATTTCACCAATGCTGTAACTGATGCTATATGCTCTGATTACATTGATATAATAAATGAGAGCAATAATTCTTGATGTATTAATTTTCTACTGTTTCTAAATAACAAAGCTTTAAAGCTTTCATCTGTGGTTCTTACAATTAGATTAAGAGCATAGAGATAAGAATCGTGCGCTACTCTTGACGCAGGTAGCACCACCTCCGATTCCACTGAGGCCACCGGCGATTCCAAAGAGAAGCAAGAATGAAAAACCTATACCGCTGCAACTCACAACCAGGCAGCCCAATCAAATGACTCCTTGTAAGATGAATGATTCTTCGTCCGCACCTTCATCAGGAATGTCAGCTGCGTGGAACAGCATGGATTCGACAAATCAAAAACTTATAAATTTGGATCCCTTCAGAAATCAGAGTCAGGTTTCGCAGGTGATATTAACTGTCTTACATTATTTTTAGTTAAATTCCTATAAAACTAACAAACTAGACGTAACGTAACTATTAACATCTTTTACGATTGAATCCGAAATTGAAATCAAATTATGAACTACAATGCAATACATTCATGAATTCCATTATTAAAAAGTATTATTTTTATATTTTTTTAATAATATGAGTACGAAATCTAAAATGGATTTTTAATAATATATATATTTTAAGAGTTAACGCATTAATAAAACAATAAAAAACAAATAATTTTATATTTTTATGAAGTATCATTAAAATCTATCAATTTGTTTGAAAAATCAATCAATTTAAATCGCATCAATCGCATTAAAATTATTATTTTATTCAAGATAGAGCTCATTTATGTGAATTTTCTATGAATTGCAGGATTACTTATTGAATTATAGCGGAAAGGACTCGCAGGAAACGAAAGAGCATAACAATTTTGTAGTTGACTTCAAGCAAGCGAATTTCCAGGAAGGACGTAAGCTCGCGCAAAATTCAAGCTTCGAGGAGTTGCAAAAGGTCTCCGTAGATCTCGAGAAACGCCTTCACGAGAGAATTATTAAGAGCGCCGAAGCGAAGTTCGAGGATCCAAATGGTCGTCAACGACAGGACACGATGTCGCGGAATAACAGGTAATAAAAATATGTTATTTTATATGAGATTTTATGTATTTTCATAATCTTTTTCAATACTATGCTTGTATATCTTATTTTACATATTGTATATATTACATACTTTTTCGTGCAAATTATTCGATATCGCCGCCGCCATCATATATAAATATAGATCCATTTCGTCATGCTTGGCGTCGAATACTTATTTTCAGTAGCCTACGTAAAAACTACTTGAATGCAGGATTTTGTCGTGTATTCGTATACGAGTTGATATTACGTCAATTCGGACCGACTTGCAGTCAAATATTACAGACATATAAATCCGTAACGAAGATACTCGAGCATTCTTGAATCCACCAATGAACATATGCTTCTCTATTCCAGTATCTCTCGTTCAGAATCTTTAGTTTAAAATACACATATAAAATAATAACAAGACTATATAAAAATATTTCCAAAAAAGTACGTGCTTATATATTATGACGAATTTATTTGTATATTTGTTTAAAATAAATATTATAAGCTCCACTTTTTTATTTTTGGTGATTATTTTTTAAATGATATTTTTATCACGAAAAATTAACTTGATTCTTTCAATCGGAAAACAATATTCCTCAGTATTTTATTTTTATACATATTTTAATAATTATTAATCTTAAGTAAACGTAAATGATAAATTTCGTGATTTATTGACTATAAACCTAACACAAAAACGCAGTCATTATGTTATATGAAAAATAATATAATTTTAACTTTGCTCACAAGGAGTTTTCTCCTTTTCATAGACAGCAAGTGTCAAAATTTACGAAAGAGAGCGGTAGCTGCGAGCACAGAGAATCACCTGATAGTAAACCCCGGGAAGAAATGGGATTATCGCGAAGAGAAATTTTTCAAAAAGATGAATTGAAGTACGCAACAATTGTTACTTCCAGCCGCGAGCGACGGTCGAAGTTCGAGGAGTTGCAGGCGGCCTCGAAAAATCTAGAGAGGCGTTTGCACGAAGACGACGATTATCGTCGACGTCAAGAGATGGAAAGACGCCTAAACAAGGACAGACCACCCAGGTACAAGTAGCATCTACATAGCTCCCAACTTAGTTTCGTCGAACATCCGTTCACAGAACTTCATAAGTCTCATTTGAAACTCGCTCGTAAACGGATTAATTGAGTGCGCAATAAACATAATCGCGTGATTTGTTGCGTTCAGGTACGAAGACTTGGAAGGAATCCCGCATGAATTTGACAAGCGTTATCATGGCGAGCAAAGAGCTTTAGAACAGCAGCATTCAATAATGCGAAGCAAATACGAGAGTGACATGGAAAGGGCTAGGAATATTCTTCAACATAATCTGAGAAAGGAGCGAGCCGTCGGCGCCGGCGGTGGCGAGAAACTCGAGAAATTGCCAAAAGCAACGCAGACGAATCTACCACCACCTCTGAGCGGCATTTGTCAGAGTCCCGTACCAAAACCTATCAGCGTCCGGCAGGACAGCAACGTTTCCTCAGACAGTTTCAGTCAAACCAGCTCGCCCAGTTACACCAGCAAGACAATGGAAGCTCCCCTTCTGCCTCACAAGCACGGGAAAGTCCCAGGTATGTTCAAACTTTGCCAAAGCTTACCGAATGGTTGTCTTAAAAGGTGTTATTGTTAGCAAAGAACTAAGAGAAGCACTAGGAAAAATATTGTTGATTGCGATTTCTGCCTCACGTTAGATGCAGAAACTTGAATTCTAGCTGTAATAAAGATTATTTTCACGAACATGGAGAATAAGATTGTATGATTCAATTTTCGACCTATGAATTTTAAATAATGCATAAAGAATCAATTTTACTTGATTTATTTAATAAACAACTTGTGGATGAATATTTCATAAATCAATTACCTTATGATTTCTTGCGAAAAAAAACAATGCGGCCAATTCTACATTTTAGGAATTATCCTTTGATGAAAGATTTTTCCAATAGGATTTTCCTCTCATGATATTTTCTTGCGTTACAAAGGATTGTCCCTTAAGCTTCCGCGCTTCTGTGTTAAGATAGATATGACATAGTGCACCGTTTTCTCTCGCTTTGTGACAATATTCCGCATAGTGTTTCAAATGTTCAACGTAGCCCATGATTATAATGAGCAAACTGTTTTAATAAAATTCCATCATATAAATGGTGATAATATTAAAATAAGAACGTAACACTTTATAACACTTATAATATTTATGTTTATCTATAGAAATTAAATCAGAAAGGATTAAAATATAAGGAAGGCGTGTTTTATGACGTACTTCATGATAACAGGATACATCCTACAAATTAAAATTTCTTCTTTATATTCCGTTTCTCTCGCGAAGCTCATTTTCTTGAGAACGACAAATAAACGTCATGACAAAACGCGACAACTGAGACGAGATGGAAAGCTTTTTCTGTCCTACAGCGTCATCTTGTTTTCTTTCTTTCTTTCTCTCTCTCTTTCTTTCTCGTTGCTATATTATCGTTAAAGCAATTTATCCCAGAGGAATAAGAAAGTAAAATGTTTCCCATCACGAAATTCGTCTATAAAAAACCTCAAATAGCACTCTGCGCTTTTCTTCATGATTTGTAAAATTTGTATCTTGAGGAAGAGTCTTATTAACAAATAGACAACAGAGAAATTCATAATCGACCTTTAACGACTTTCTAGATAGAGCCTTAGTGTCGGAGCCTGATAACTCATCTGGCAGGCCGATAACAAAGTCTACGAGTACGCCGGCCAGTTTGCAGACGATCGTCAGGATGCATGGGAATAATAGCTCCTTACATCATAAAGTAAGTGTACAAATGTAATATTATTTTCGTCAGCACAAACAAAGAGACGAAAATATGAAACATTATGTATTCTTACGTTATAAAATTAGATATTTAAATTTTGTGTAAACACAAATTTAACTTCGTGTTGCCCTTAGAAAAATTTACTTTAAATGTAGCTAAAGTTTTTAAAAGTAATCTTTCAAATCGAAGAGTTTACTTAAGAGAATGTTAAGTAACCTAAAGTGTGT
>VBVR01005849.1:0-11236 GCA_011638315.1 Tetramorium parvispinum
TCTGTAAAGGCAATTAAAAGATTTAATGAATCGAAAATTAAAAATGCTCGATCGGTAAAAAGTCACTTTAGGATCACCTTAAATGCTTCTCTCACCTCTCAAATATATCCCCTATGCTCTACTTCTTGTTTATGTGTAATGAACTTTGTGTGAATTATAGATATTTTTCTTTAGAAACATTACTACGTAAATCCAGGTCCTCTTTCTCAGGTACACAATTACACACAGGTACACTTTCTCTCTCTTTTATCGCACTACATACCTATTGTATATTTATCAGGAAAGATGATAGGGAGCGCAAATGCAAACATAAATTAAATACGTTTTTAATTAAATGTTCTTAATAACTATTAATGACTGCTTTCGTAACGGTGTCCTGGCAAACATCCTTCATTAACCTTTGCACATCGTCCACTGGAATCCGTGGGAACGAGATAACTGAAAGAACTATGAATGAAAATCCTACCGTCTTTTGAACAATGAATCCGTCTATCGGCCAATATCTTCACAGAACGAGCTCATCATTCTTGACGATCCCTGAGTAGCTTTAGGTCACCTAATTCTTTATTTACTTTTGATTTATCGACTTCGATATTGATGTATTTTGTTCCGGGATATTGAATCGGCTGTCCCAGTTTTCGCGAAGCTACTGACTTTCTCATTCCTTCGCCGTGCATTCGTGCCTCGGCATAATTGGCAGACATACGGCCAGTTTTAGGAGTTGTAACAAAATGCGAATTTATATCTGAGGGCATCGATGTCTCTCAGAAATTTATGTCGTAATGTTCACAACCTTCATCCGAGATGCGCGAAAACTGTACGACGCGACATAGGATCGATGGTTAATAAACGTCGTGTTGCTAATTTGCCGGACCAATTACTATCACATGTATCGTGCCATTTTATGGCAGCACGTAGTCGCGTTAGTTGGCCGACAGTGTAATTACACAGCAGAGAAGCTCGTAAAATTGTCGACGCGCTTCTTTTAAGATACCGTAGGGAACGCATCTCGTAATTCCTACATATAGTTCGACCGTGCGTGACTTCCCCGCTCAATGGATGACGAAGTGATAACTAACAAGATGACGTTGACGTTACTTACGAGACAGGTCAATGTTCCGCCATTGATTTTCATTGATTCACGTGCATTATTTGTGCACAATCGCAATATAAAGTGCAAATTGTAAGAGGTAAAATAGGATTTTGTTACGAGAGGAGTAGAGAGCTTTAAGCTGATAGCCAAAAGATAAGGGTCGAGAGATGAGAGCTTATGTGGATATAAACGTAATCCGAAATTATTATATTTTGATTTGGACCCGAGGATCTAATGATTAGACCGAGGGATTAATCGATATTACCCTAAATTCTAAAGAAAAAATTCACAAATAAGATAAATTTCACTTTTACCCAACATTTGTTTAAGTCATTAACGTTTACATAATTTTTAAATATTGAGGAAATTAGCCGCTGACTGTTTTAGCATTAACGAATAGTATGGCAATCACGTCAATGAGCGGAAGATTAATGAATCGGGTGAAGGCGTTCTCACGAGAGTAAAATTCCAATGGATTTCTTTTTTCGCCGTTATTAGCCCACCTGCGCTGAAACAATCGTGGGCGAGCATCGCGTTGGCGGTCCAGCGATATGATATTTATCACGGGCTTCCTCGTCACGCGATCGCGAGCCGTTGGTATCCGGGCTGTCAGGGCACGGTTAAAACAATTTACTACGGCGGCCCTGCGTACGGATAAATCTATGATCGCGAGTGCGAGTCTTGATCGAACTCTCTATTCCACCGATCGGTGATTATGGCTTCCGCTGTGCGAGTCGCAGCAAATTAGCAGTCGTATTCACAACTGACTGGTTGTATCGATACCATTATTCCGTGAAATCGCATTAATCGCGTTATACAATCATATATGTATATTACAAAACCCTTTATATATCCAAAATTTTAAGAAAATGTTTTCAAATGTCATATTTTCCTGCAAATTATTATCATCTAAGTCTGTGAAAATTCCTATGAACTTTAATGAAAAATGAAGCCTTATCATTTGATATTTACCCGTGAGTTCCGCTTTACGCGGTTATCGATTGTTATTAACCGCATCCTGGTATTTCACCTCTAGCGCGAGATAAACGCGCCACTCCTGCGCAACGAACTAAAAATTCTCCTTCCGCTGGCGAACGTTCGATAAAGCGCAACCACCGCCACGCTCGCTTAATTAAGGATAGAAACATTTATTTCACTACCTTGTTCTGTGCAATGCCGTCCGTGCCGGTTCGACGATCTCGATTTTCCTCCTCGTCGCACGGCCCCAGCTTTTCTCGATTGCGAACGGAGCAGTTAGATTGGCCGCCGTCGCGCCGATCAACAAAATGGATCGTAATCTGGTTTGCTCCTGGATCCGCGCGAGAGAGAGGCGGGACGGAAGAGAAACAGGAATAAGGAGCGAAGAGACCAGTTTCACGCGGTTGCTTTACCTCCGTCCGGTGTCGCTTAAAACTCGCATCACCTTCTTGCTTCCTTCTTCTCCCACTTTCTCATCTTGTCTCGAAAATGGTGTATCGCTGATTATCTTGATTTCCTTCGCGACTCACCGGTTCTTCTGGTACTCCTTAATCATCCGTCATGTCGTTTGCACTGTGTTGTAGACCGGGAACAACGTATAGGAATGCCGATCAAATAAACCCAGTCTTTTCAAAGTAAAAAAGGAATAATTTGCGAGACACAAACATCTGGAAGTTCACAATGTATCTCTTACATAATTTTTACCAAGCGATTCTTTTGAATGTAAATTACATTGTTTCCTCGCGTTTCCACTTTCATGTGTAATTATAATCATCGGTGAGATAAAATTTTATTTTGAAGAATAGATATGTGATTAATAATACGCAGTCAGTCCACTCGTTATTGCAGTTAATCCAAATAAAACAGCTGCGCTATCGTATCTTTAAATAATCTTTAATGTATCGCATTGCAGTTGTAGAGATCTTGCGAGTCAATCGAAAAGTTTCCAGCGTTGCCTTATCTGATTTCCAAAACTAACAAGCTCTTCGTTTCCATCTCGCTGTTGGTATTTTTTTTTAAACTTCTAAATAACCTTTCAATATAAAGCCTCAAAATAAGCTGTAAGCCGCGAGTAATACGATACCGTGCGCTCTCGAAGAGCGTCTAAATATAATTTCCGCACGTAATATTTCGCATATCAGCGATTTCACATTCCCCTATCGAATATCGCGCCGCGTTATCGCCGTAAAACAGCGTACTCCCGACATCGCGTATTAACATAATTAACGAATATCCATGCGGTCTGGTAATGTCCGTCGCGTCCAAAATGAGAAAATCCATTTTACTCCGCGGAAGAACGGTGTGGGGGGGGAGTGGGTGGGAGGGAAATGGGACGAGAGTGCCGCAGAATGAGGGGAAATCGCGGATGTGCGTACGCTCGGGATATTGAATATCGAATATCGGACGTGCCGGAGCGTCGCGGAAAGACGGAATATCTGCGTGCATCGCATCTCGTATTCGCCAAATGCCCGAGTCGGAAATGGCGATCGGACGAGACGAGAATTCTCCGGACCGATTTTCCATTCGCCAACATTGTCGCTGGCGACCGCTGCGTCCACGTCGCCGCGGCGTTCGCGACGGCGTAGCACGCGCGCGCCCTATTCATTTAATTGAGCTACCTACGAGAGCGCGGCAGGGAGTCGGCGATGAGGTACCGGTTGTGCAGGTACGCAGGCTCCCCCTTCTCCCCCTCGTCTGATTTATGATCCCGTCTCGCCGGTAATGGAACGCTCGCGGGACCAGCTTGCGGAAAAGCGTCTGGTATCTGTCCACCTTAGGGAGTACCGCGCCGTGTTAATAATTGTCGATCGTTCCACCTTCCAAGTGATCTCGATGCTCGCTCGCATCGCGGAGTACTAGCAAAAAAGCGGACGCTCCGAGGGGGCATGTAAGAGAAAGCAGCGGCAGTTTATCGACGTTATTGTTCGTCGATAGTGCTTGCCTCATAAGGAATAATTAATCCTTGAATATTTTCAGCGAATGTCCGGCATGTCTGATTGAGCACATTGTGAAAAGGTGATTGATGTGATCCTGAAAGTCTAAAATAATTGTTTAGTAAGTCTTTTTATGGAAACTAAATGGTCAATGTAGTTTTTAGCTAGTCAGATTTTCAGAATGAATTTTATATAAATTTTATATAATAATTTGAGACACGAATTTATCTCTCTAACTGCAATATTTGGTTGTGTTTCTATCTTTCCCAACACAATACCGACATCAGTTACGTTCGTCTCATCTCTCCGAATTAACTTGACGTCTTCAGATATAAGGGTGAAGGTTCATCACCCGCTCAACCCCGTCTCATCCCGTTCCACGTTTTCCCGGAGCGTCGCGACGCGCAGACTAGAAATTCCTGGATTAGCGACGTCTGTCGCGCAACCCCAAAGGTTGTCGTCCGCGTATATCACGCCGTCGTTACTGCGGAGAATATGAAAATCCCGGGTGAAAACATCGCGCGCCTCCGCGCCTACTCCTAGCTTTATCACACCTCTGCTCCCGTCCGCCGCGGATAATAATAAGTTAAACCGTAAAGCAGTTTATGCCGGATTCTCGCCTCTTAGCGGCAGGCTTAATGCCGCCTCGTCTGATCCTTACCTGCGTTTCTCCACTCCGACGACTTCATATCCAACGGTCGAGAGGCTCGCATTCCACGCGCGCAAGGGTAGCCGGCGCGCCACGCGAATTGCGAAACTTTCGGAAAGTCCGAGGCTGCCGTCTCTCTTGAGCCTTCATGGAATTATTACGAGGCGGCGATATTGCCAGCGCGACTTCGCCCGCGAACTTCTCGCGAAAGCGACGGCGACGTGACGTGACACAGCGACAAGTTTGCTCGGCGAAATCAGCAATTTTTTACGAAGCCATCTTATATAATTCATATTTCTCGCAAAGTGATATAAAATTACAATAAGTTTATTAAAACTTCTAATAAAATGAAATTATTTTATTAATATCAAAATCCTGTAATATGAAGAATATTTCATTAACATTTTTACGAATTTTACTTTTTAAGTTTAGATTAAAAAAGACTATCTTTTTTATCTGAGTAAATAAACGAGTTGAAGACTGTAACCGCAGCTTTCCAATTAAAGTTTCACTGAAAATTTCTTTGTAGATGCAGCTTAAAGTAAGGTACTTTCGAGCTTCTTTGTATAAGTAGATAAAGCAATTTAACGGCACACGCGGACGAGCCGACCCTGTATAAAATTGTGCAGCAAGAGATTTTACAATTTTTGAGACGATGATATATCGGTACATTGCGTTTCGTCATATCCTCCGTGTCTCGTAATCGTAATTTACGATAGCGCGGAAGATTCGACACGGGACCAGCGGCGACATTTCGAGCGGGCGATACATAAAGCCAGACAATCGTTAAGGACGACCGCCGCAAAGTTTACGACCTTCCCGCGTCATAACTCACCGGGGGCCAATTATTGCGAGAACAATGGCTTTTTCTCTCGTTCGGCTATTACGGCACGAAGCGTTTCCCCGTCTTTGTCGCCCATTCCGTTTTCATTCCGATGTGACATCGTTACTGACTCCGGCTTTTCGTTACGTCATAAATATGCGGTTTTCGCAGTTATACGGAGGCACTGACCGACGTCTCGCGTGCACCTTGCCAACGTCGAGGGATTAATGATACCTTACGGAAGGCGAGCGCACATTACACGATTTGAATTCGGATTTAAGTATTTAACATTGGCAAACGATAGGATTTAACATTACATTAAACGCTTGCTTCGGATTTGTAAAGGTTCCGTAACGTAATTCGGAGAGGAATCTTTATTCATAAGAGAATTTCGTCGGGAGATTCCCCTCCCCCCCGTCTTTTCCGCTCCTCCAATTTTCGACGTTAAACACTCTAATCATTAAAGTTCGATGATTTATGGACGGTATGTACGAAAGTTTGATGAAATTTGGCTTACCAGTTTGTGGATAAACGAGAATTTACATAAATCGTGCTGCATTTACGTACGCCCCTCCCCCCGGATGCTGGATAAAGCTCGCTTGGCTCGCGCCCGTCCGCAGAAGCACCGTCAATTCCGCGCTCATATCTGACGGTAATACGAGTCATAATTCAAGCTTCTTTAGTGCATTCGCCGAACCCTGCCTGTGTCTTCTATCTGGTAAGCGCAGTAAAGTTAACGCCTAAACTTAACATCCTAGGTTTTATGGTCGCGTTTACGCGCGACGCCCGTGTCCGTCCATTCGATTGCGTCCTTTTATTATTGTTTTTTTTTTCTCCGCATAAGTCTCCCGCACGGATTCTGTGTGCGTCTCGTGTCTCGGGTGTCTCCGACTTCGTATGCGTCCATCGAATACGGCTAGATGCAAGGGAGGGACAGGCGGACAGGGTGAGCTAATATAGTCTGGCATCCGCACACGTATCCTCCTACACATGTAATCGGATGCTGTACCATCGTGTTACATCGATATACCAACATACTCTCGTTTCAGAAATTCTCCATGCAATATTTACTAGTTTTACAAATTCAACTTTCGATCTATGAATCTTATATTTCATATACATATAAAAAAACTCGAATATTTGTCACATGTCTGTTATATACTTTTGACAAAATTGTATATACGTACATATATTATATACGAAATATATAAATAAAAATCTTATTTATATAATTTCGCGAAATATTTAACAGATCTGCATTGTTCTTAGATTTATATGAGAGATTTAGTTGGCAGCTTTCTTTTTTTAAAGGGATTCATACCACGCGGTTGCAACATGAATTCTGACAGGCTCATTAATTGCCCCAAGAAATCGAGCACGGCTATTTTTTGTCCGTCGCAACCGTGACCACGACTCTTTTTCACCCTTTCTCGTTTTTCTTTTGCGGTCGACAGTTTTTATCATTGCACGTCCCGCCGACCACAACATCGCGAAAGCTGCGACGTTGGGATACGCCGCGTTGGTTCTTCTATCTTTAGACCGACAGGCCGTAAAAATATTCTCAAGGATTCTTGGAGGCCCTCCCGCGGGAGCAAAGGCAGCCGACGGGGCTTTTTCATTCCGCACACTGCCCTAAATAGCGCTTTTCAGTGCCAAGACGGTATCAGCTCGCTGAAAAATGCATCTTGTATGGATGGAATTACGAGAATATAAACTCGGTCAATGTGTCGACGACACTAATGTTTGGATTATATTATGATGAATCCTAGGTGTAACGTTAACAATGAAACATATGATAGTGTGATAAGGTAGAAATTAATAAACAAAATAAATAATAGATCAAATAAAGGATTTTATTCTATATGAATTGTTTATCATTAAAGACAATTATTTATGGAGAAATGTGTACAATCAAATGCCATATCAATTTTGTAAAAATTTGCATTTCGGATGCCAACCTTTCACAGACTTCCTCGATTCGATTAACACGTTGGATAACGCAGGATTCTAGAGGACCGCAAGAGATCCTTGTTTATCGCGGAAGAGACGCGTCGTTTAGTCGCGAGGTAAAATCGTACTGTCGTATATACACCCTGTCGAAATTACAGATTCTCAGATCGTTCTGGTTACCGAGCTTCGACGATCGTGACTCGTTTGCGGATCACAGAGAACGCGGGAGGATCTATTATGCTTGAGCTAAAGGGGAAGGATGCGGCCATTATGGTAATCCCGTCCGATGGTTCACGGGGAAACTCGCCCCGTGTCTCTCCCGCCGGAGATATTTATGCGCGGCGTCTTTCACTCTTCGACACGGAGTCAACTGTAATGCAGAACAAGGAAAGACACATGTCCTTTTGCAGGCACCCTCCTTAATTTCCTCAAAGAAAACGGATGCGCGCCTGCCTTTGCATTTTAAAGACAGGCGACTCCATATTAGGATCTGTAATTGAGGCGCTCGCGGAATGATATAAAGCCAGAATAATAAACTCTGTTTATAAATCGATGGAGCAAGGTAGTAAAATTTGGAAAACGTTATAAAGTAAAATAAGTTGGAAAATAGGATGATTAGTCATCATGCAATGTAAAGATAAAAGGACAAATGTTCTCTATCCCGACGCGCGACGTTCCCATCCTTTTGCTTTCAAGTTGTATTAACAGCGAACTCCAGTTTCAAGGTGTCAGATGATCTCGCGAAAATCAAAGCACGTGTGTCTCTCTGCAACCTTGTGCATGTCGTTTCTTCTTTCGCCTCAGCTTCGGTCCGCTGCGCGACGCCCGTCGTGATCGTATACACGAATATAGTCGCTCACGATATAACGCGACTTACTGCAGGATGCAGATTCAGAAATAACCGAGGGGGAGACATTGGTGAGAAAATTGAGAATAAGTACGACTCTCGCGTCGCTTTTAGTACTGCTTTTCTACATCCCTCCTGAGAAACGTGGATGAAGGTAGACGGAAGCTTGGCGGTCTCGTGGCATACAAATTTTTGTACATCCTGGCGGAAGCTCTCCTGCATCTTCTGGAATGCCAGACAAAGTAAGACTGGAGGGGGGGGTGCAGATTTCCTACGTCCTCGTAGGTATAGCGAGCTGTGATAACGCGCGCGATAAGAATAGACATCGGGCGAGAAGGGGAACCGGCAGATCGTTTCGCGCCAGGACGTACGACATTGGCTTTTATGCGCGCAATAATGCGAGTGCGCCGGCTGTCGGGATCGTACACAGTCGAAAAATGGAGGAGACTATGTGTTGCAGGTTCTCTCTCTGCGACTGCGTTTCTCTCCGAGAAACGACATTTTTTCCAATTCCGCGAAATCGTCGTATGTGAGAATCCGTAGCGTACATACGTTCCTACGAGTTGCACGATATTTTTTTTATTGCTCGTCGTCGCCCTTGTCGAAGGGAAAAAATAAAAGTGAAGGAATCGTTCAGAGCTCAGCATATTTACGTTCGTTAGCGAGTGATATAGCGATGGTTTATACTCACATGAATTTGTATTCATAGCGAATCCATCTTTATCTGCTATGATTGTTGTATTTAGTAAGGGTAATTTGAATTTATATAACTAATATTTAACAATTTATAAAAATTGTATCCTTCGTTATTCATTCTTATAGCAGAGTATAAAGAAAATAACATTAATAATTTAATTTAAAAGACTTGATATTATATACAATTCTTGAAAAAAATTGATAAAAAATTCTCTGTTTTAAATTAAGTTTTACAGGATATTTTTTACGTAAGAAGAATATGACTGTCCATAATTTTTTAAAAATAAATTTTGCAATATGATCGACGGATTTCCAATTTCTATGTTGTCTTTGACACTACCTTCTTCATTCAAACTTCGAGACACTTTTATGGACGGCGACGTTCAGCCTCTCGCGCAGCCACGAGATCGGTCGCAGATCGGACGTGAATAATGCACGACGACGTCACCGCGACGCATAACGTCACGAACTTTCAGGGGGAGGAGGACTAAGAGGTGTCCTGGAGTGAAGGAAACAGGGAAGGAGAAGGTAGAATAGGTTTTCCCACTTCTCGCTACAGGACAATCTTTACAGTCGCAAAATATTTCTCGTTTAATCCGATTGACAAATCGGGTCCGTCTTTCTCTTTTCTCCATTACTGTTTCTCTATTACTAGCCCTGCTCCACTTCTCCTTGTGTCTTTGTCTCTTCTTTTAACGTCTGCTACCCTTCATCGTTCTTCTTTTTCCCGCGCTCGTTCTCCTTTGACGACGGGGCGTATCCCGACGAATGAATATTTAATTCTTACTTATCCTTCGCAACGGCGAACAGCATAAGCGCGGATAAATAAGCCGGAGAGAAGGGGAGGCAGAAAGGCCGAGCCTTGCCGACACGAGCAAGATGTATTTTAATGATAATCCGCAGACGACATCTGCGCTTGTGTTCGTTCCCACCTTGCTCTGCCTTCCGTTCTTCTCACTTTTCTCATCTTCGCGCGCGCGCCCGCGCCGCTTTCTGCATGATTTGGCGCGGATTCTGTTTACTTGGCGTCGGAAGACTCGACGAGCGTCCGAGTGCGCGAATAGCGGAACTCATTTTCAAAAGTGACTTCTCTCGGGAAATCTCTCCGCGAAGATAACTTTAGCATCGGCGTAATAGATATTCGTGGGTGCTCTACGTGTAGGATCGAGAGAGACGCGAGTCGAGATACGAGATTGACTCGAGGATAATTAATGTCAAGTTTGATAGATTAAGACAGACGCTGATTATTATATTTGTTAGAAGAACGCAAAAAATAGTTTCCGCGTAATGTTTTGCATCTCTTTTAGAACGCTTATTTATGAACGTGAGTCAGAGCGGTAGTACTTGAGTCTTTAAATAACATCTTAAGGCTCTTGGTTTGATCGATTCTTGACTCGACTCGAAGAGTCGACAAGGTTGCGCCGAGCATAAATAAATGCACGACATTGTAATATCGATAATCGATGACCCTGACTTTGGTCTTACGAGTGTTTTGCATATCAATTCGGTTCATATCGATCAGGGTTCTTATTGACGATGTTTCTCGGCGTTGCCATGGCTCGTTAGAAGCACGATCGTTAAAGGCTCGCATTACTGGGACAATCTCGCGCGATTGGATTCCCGGCGAAGCGGTCGTGCCTGCCCTTCGATTGGAAATAATGAAAAAGACTCTGGGGAATCGAACGAGAGCTCGATGGCACAAATCAGCCCCATTCTGGCCTGGGTCAGAAAAGAGAGCCGCGCGCGCGCGCGGCACCTCGTATCCTTTTCTTGGGGGAATTAGAATTATTTAAGGTCGGGTTAGGCCGCGCGGCCGGCCGGCCGGCCGGCCGACCTACCGGTCGTAATTGCACGATTTACGACGTCTGCGCGCGAGATCAATGCCCACTGATGAATGTTCCAGTGCTTTCTAATTAGCGGTTATTGTTTATTCGCGATCGCATTTATGAGATACGATATTTCGGACGGACAGCCTCTAATTAATTTGTAACATTAATCTATATGTATAAATGTAGCTCTCATTAATGCGCGCGCGGTTTTATGAGTCAGTTAAATAACAGGTGATACGCATGATAAAGTCAAGTCTTTTCTCTCTTAACAAGATAACGCGCTACGTGTATTAAAATTAATTTTTAATACACCGTAATTCCTTCGAATATTTTATTCTTTTTTGCGCAAACGATCTTTCATGTGATACAGATATAATTACCATGAAACCATCTTCAAATATTATTTATATATATATATATATATATATATGTATATG
>VBVR01005850.1:0-11235 GCA_011638315.1 Tetramorium parvispinum
ATGATCATCTGGTTGGCTAAACTGATACTGATTCATCACGCGATAAGTCACTCGCATAGGATACGGTACCTCGTGGGAAGAAACGCTTTATGCCGACGTCGCTCGTGGCAGGGACGAAAGGGAGCGCGCGTGTTACGTGACGCTCACTTAATTACCACTCGTTCATGAACGAGTGACCCGAATGATCATGCTTCTCTCCGTGTTACGGCCTATCGCGTGAGATGAAGCTAATGAGAATAAATGTGACAGTGTAACAAAATAATCCACAATCAGCACGGAGTTATAATCTCAGAGCAGAAGTGAACGGAAGGCGGTGGACACTTCCTACCCATCGATCGTAATTTCCACGCGTACACACGGAAAAATATTCTACAAACGAGAAAAGCAATTATTTTGTTTAATAATTTTCTTCAGCTAAGAATATTTTCTCAATAATAGTTTAAGATATTGTTACAACTCCAGAATATGTTTTGAGTAAATGTGATGCTTAAGATGACTTAATAACAAATTTGCGGATATATAAACTTACAAAATGCTTAGAATAAGTATATTTATTCGTAGACAGATTTATCTGTGTGTAATAAAATCGAATAAGCCGCGTTTAACCGTGCGACTGTTCAATTGCCGAATAATTGCGGATGATTCACCCGCTCGTTTCGCTCTTTCTTCAATCGCCGTGTCCGTAATAGCGGCGCGGGGTATTTCCTCGAG
This sequence comes from Tetramorium parvispinum, assembly GCA_011638315.1. Lineage (NCBI taxonomy): Eukaryota > Metazoa > Arthropoda > Insecta > Hymenoptera > Formicidae > Tetramorium > Tetramorium parvispinum. Next base: position 712 of record VBVR01005850.1, read on the forward strand.
ATCTCTTAACACATTAATCAATTAGCCATTACCGCTCGCAATAAGAGCATCCGCGTTTAATCGCCGCTCCTTTTAACCCGCTCTCCTGAAACGCAATAAAAGCAAAGGCGTTACGGGCGAATCGAAGCGAATTGAAGCATTAACACAGCGAATTCGACAAATAGGTATACGATTGTTTTAATGCCGCAATACACGGCGGAGGAGCACACAAGTGCTGGAATATGGCAGCTAAAGCGGAATGGAAGTAATCCTCATAAATCACAAAATAGATAGCGCCATTCGATAATTAACATCCGTCCGACCTCGTTTCCCGTGGAAGCGAGAGGATGCTGCCGCATCGAGCCGGAAGGGGGGGAACGAGGGGGGACAAAAGGTCGAAGATACGTTGTCGGCGTCGCCGTCATGAAAAGCGTAAACGAGGGACGATAATTCAGAAGTCGACGATCGTTGTAATTTTATCTCGTGCGGCGGCGAGAGAGAAAGAGAAAGAGAGAGAGAGAGAGAAAGGCCGGGAATGTAAAGCGAAACGGGAGCGGGGAACCGAGAAACAGAAGAAGCAGAAAAACGGAGGTGGTGGATGTGCCGTAATGTTTTACGATTCTCATTTATAATGTCGGGTAATGTTCCGCTCAGTATGCAGTGCGTATTCGCGGACGACGCGGACTGCATCGCCGTCGCCGTCGTCGTCGGCGTTGTCGTGCAACGCCGGAATATCGTTCCGGCGCGGCATTAATTTTCGTATCTGGAATTTATCGCGTTCTTCCTCCCCTTTGTCACCCACCATCCCTTCTTCCCCGTCGACCGCGAGTATTTCGCGAGTTGGAGATTTAACTGGCGGTTTTGCGAACGACGCAATGCGCTGCTTTTTCGCGACGGCTCTTCTTTTTCTCAGGGAGAGCGAGAGAAAAGAAAGGCGGGCGAGAGGGGGACGGGGCAAAACAGCGGGCGCTGAATTATTTTCGTTCCCACTGGGTTGTTCATCTCGCTCCGTTGGAGTGATACGTATTTAAAGCGTAATTTGAGGCTTGAAACCCGCGAAGCGGGAAAACAAATTCCAGATCTTACGTACTTAATTATTAGGGCTCATAAATTTTTAGTAGCAAGAAATCGCACAACTGCAGAATATATCTCCGTTTAAATAGCCTCGAGGAAAAATCGACACGCCGGTAAATTGAGAGAAGAGAAAGTCTGCGAAGTTGGATGACTTATCTCCGAATTATTCGAGAGATACGCGTGGGATCGTCTTGAATGTTTCATCTCTTGTATGAAAAATATTTCCAGCTAAATAACCCGGCGGCAGGGAGGGAGGGAGCGGACGTTTTTAGGTGCATCAGGAAAAATTACTAACGTGACTCCGTTCGGGTAGAAATACGAGGTCTCCGACCTTTCCGCGATATTGCCGTAATCTATCGTAAGTGCCAAGTGGACCGTTATAAAAGTTGCGCGATATATATAAAAAAAAGAAACGGGAAATAAATTATAATTGCATCCATCACGATCGCCGTAACTCGATTAAAAAAGGACGCAAAGTCCGTATAATTCAGCGTAATACGCCCCAGATAAGCGTATAGCACTTAGCTGAAATTAACATTAATAAAATTTGCCCGTTCCCGCAAAATTCCCAGAAGACTATGCCCGGAACCTTCATAATGGCCGCGTTTTACGAACTTCACGGCGCGGAGGCTCATTTATAAAGCTTGAACGAGGAAGACGAGCGGCGGTTCCGCGAATTCAATAAAAGATGCTCGAGTGGGCGGAGTACTCACTTTTTCACGGCGTTATCGAACGGGGGGGGGGGGGCGGCGGCCGTAGGCCACTGTTTCAGGACTCGAGGAAAAAAGAACAATGGTAAAGATAATGCGAATAATAAATCACAAATGCATAGACATGGAAACAGATATCCTCTTGCGTCTCCTTCACTCGCCCGAGCACTCTTCACACCCAGATTTGGAAAACAATAATATTATTTATTCGAAAATTTGCAAATTCACCGACGGTCATTTTTGGCGTAGTACATCACAAATAATCCCGTGCTCGTCGAAAATATTATTATTAACGCAGCATAACGCGAGACACTACGCTGCATTTTTAATAATAAATTTAATGTGGGTGTTTATACATACATCATGTTTCATGTTGACCAAATATTAAAGTATAAACAACTTCATATCGCGGCCAATGACCTCAGAGTATAAACGGCGCGCAGTCTCGGTGATAATTAATTTGGTTCGGATTATTATTATTACGGGAAGGGAGGAGCAGAATGATTAATTAATTAAATATGCCTTGATTAAAAAGAAATTACCGATGCCGCCAGCCGTGGAAATGACACTTCAATAGCTCATTTTCAACCAAATTTTTTTACCTCTTCGATCGACGTTTAACAAAAGAAAGAAAAAAATCGAAGCACCCGTTTAAATAATATTTGACTGAAACTTCAAAGTAACACATTTCTATAATGCAATCCATATATGATTATGTTATAATTATATAATTATATCATTTAATAAGTCTGACAGTAACAAAACGTTAATTATCCTACGTAATCTCTCGTTCTATAAATGCTACATTTATTTACATCTGTCTAAATTATATGCTGCGTAATATCCGAGCAACATATAATATATTCGTGGAGAACGCACGTTCCGTTCTTGTTGAAGACTTCATTCGACAGGCTTCTTACGCAGACGACGTATAATATACATTAAAGGATAATTATTCATTAAACGTCGGCATATATGAGTAGCGAAGACGCAATCTATGATCATTTTATTAATAGCGCATTACCACCATTATCGAGACAGTTACGAAACGCGGCAATTAGACTACCGATCGACCTGTGTTCCGGTTTGCGCTGTATACCGCATAAGGAGTTGCCCCCGATCATTTTTAAAGCCCTTCGATATACGTACACATATGTATGCGACGCTCGTAGGCAAACTAAGGGGAATTGCAATTTCTGCGATGGCAATTTATTCAGGTCGAACAGGCGTATTAATATCCGCAAATGACAGGCAAAACACACGTCTCGATCGACTCATAATACCACGTTGCCGGCACGATAATCGCGTCGGGCCCTTGCGTCTCTCGGCCGACGACGATCATATGCATACTACCCCGTTCCTCGTTTTATCACTCGCATTATGATGTCAGAATATATAGCACGTTGTCTGTGTGCCGCCGCACCTTGGAACACCGACGGGCAATCGCCGCGTATCGATTTTCTGCATGACGATTTCTGTGCAACGGTGCCAAAGCCCCCCCCTTTTTATCGCCGGAGAATCGTATTACCCATTAGGATCTTTGTACTTTCGCGGGAAAGCGAAATCTTCATTTGTCCGCGAGACCGAGACCCGAAATGCCTCGACGATTATTGTGGTATACGAATCATTTTCACCTTCGGTGTGCGAAACATAATATATTGTAGTTGTGTTTAGGACATCGTGACTTGAATAAAGCAAGTCGCGAGAAGAACAGGTACTGATTCAAATTACACTGGAAAAAAATTCTGATTGAAAATGGATGAATCTCGTAAGATTGATCAAATATTCTGGTTATTATAAATTATAAAGTATTGAGTTCTATTATAATAACCAGAATATTTAATCACGCCTACACGGTTTTCTGATTCGTCCGTTTTCAACCAGAATTTTTTCAGTGTACAGACAATCGTTAGTAAGCAAGCCCCAAATTGAGACGTGTAATCCGAAAGTTTCGCGAGTTACGATTGTAGTTGGTCTCATAATAAAATACTTCGCACTTGTTCACTTCGAATGCGCATTCGTTAATGATCCCTTATATTTATTCCCGTGGAGCAATTACATCCAAGTTTTTACATTATTTATTCAATTACTTCGGTATCTTATAATTCTTTTACTGTTTTCCAAATTAATCAATTATTCGAAAACTTTCAATTATCTCATCGAATTCTCATTGTTACCACATCCAAGAAGATTGAAATAATTTTAACAGAGATCAACACGGACTGGAATCACTATATCAGAATTTATCTATAATTTTACTTAACCGTTCGCCTTTTCATTGGACGAGTGGTTCGAGAAAGTGCTTCATTAACGTCCACGAAAGACGGAAATAAAATTCGTACCAATCGGCAAATTCAATCGGGACGTGAATAAAACGACAAATTTACGTACGCGAGAAGTGGATGGGGAACGACTTACGCCACGAGTGTTTTCCGTTTAACGGCGAGGCCACTGACGGCATTAAGCCGCGCAAAACGCGCCGAGGACACACGTGTAAAGAGCACAATTTTACAACTCGCGTCTCTAGCCGCGCGGGCAATAACGCACGTGAAACGGACGTCCACCGCGCGGACACCACGACGGTACGCGTTAAGCCGCGACGACGCGAGGGAAGAGAATCCGCTGAAAGCCGGCGCCACGACGTCCGTTTAATTAAATTAAATCTAAAATCAATTACCGTGGCGTGTACACGTAGCTTCCGCGGTAAGGCTCGCGCTTAGACGAGCCGTTCGCATAGAGAGAATTCGCCTCAGCAAAAACATAAATCGTCGATGAATCGACGCGCGTGAGCTGGCCACGGGATGCAAGCAATTATGTAACTATCCCGCGCCGATGCTCGACGATTAAATCTTCCCACAACTATATGCACATAGACAGACACATACACACGTGTGTATATTTGTGCGCGCGTCAGCGCCGTGACTGGTTATTTTTGCGTCTGGGAAAATATACTTAATACGTGGCGCAACCTCACTAGAATAATATTAAAAGTCGCCAGTAATTTATAACACTTGCTCATGTTTATTTCGTAAACAATAGACGGTAATTAATGAAACGAAAGAGCGTTTATTTTCGTGGTATTAGCGTCAGAGACATGGATAATTTTTATACCAAAAATTAATGTTCGTAATATATCTCTATTTTGTCTCACTGCATCTCCGATAGCTATTTTAGTAACAGCTAATAAAAATAATATACATAAAAGGATATACACACTGAAAAAAATTCTCGTTAAAAATGAACGAATCAGAAAATCTTGTAGGCGTGATCAAATATTCTAGTTATTATAATAGAAATTCTGGTTATTATAATAAAACTCAATACTTTATAACTTATAAAGTAATAACCAGAATATTTGATCGCGCCTGATTTTCTGATTCGTTCGTTTTTAACCAGAATTTTTGTTCAGTGCATAAATAAAAATGAAAAAAGTTATTTTTAAAAATGTTTGGATCAAATTGGATTTTAAAAGTATTTTTATACAACTTTTAAAACTGTTTACACAGCGCTAAGAATCGCATACTGCGCATTCGCATAATAATATCGAGGTGTGCATAAGCGTGTATACCCGACTGGGAGATAACCGCGAGGCAAACGCGATTTCAACTCAATAATAACTGGAAACACCGGGGATCGTCTCGGCCGCGCCGAGACGTAATGTGAAGAATAAACCGCCGACGGCATGGTTTATTTATCTTTTAATCGATTCCGAATAAAGGGCCCACCCTTGGCCGAGACACGCTGATTGGCAAGAAATCGCACGCCACCCTGCTCGCCAGCCGAAAAACCGGTATGAGTTACGGCGCTGAGATAAAATCGTCTCTCGCTCCGCCGTGCCCTCGCCCGCGCCCATTGCCCCCTTTCCCTCCCCCTCGACCGGTACGACGATATTGCGCCGATCCTACGAGACGACAGCTTTTTCTTGCGGGTTATGGCGAACGTAGAGCGAGAGGTGCGTGGTGCGCTCGGAGAAGTCCCGCGGTATCGATACGATCGAGTTGTCATGCCGCAAATCGCTTTTTCAGCCGTCGTACTCGCCGTCGAGGAAGGGGTCGAGAGGGGGAGAGAGCGCGCCGCTCGTCCGGCATCTCGGTGATATTAATCTCGGATGAAAGTTAATTTAGAATTGATTTACAGGTACACGGACATCGTTCAATACATCGTGGCTCGTTGCAGATTATCTTATTAACCAAATAAATTACGCAGGGTGTCCCGCATGATGAGACGTTTTATAATTAATTTTGATCTTTGCGCAACGAACGTTTCATTACAAGGATCACGCCTTTCCAAAATTTATTCAATATTCAGCACTCACTTTCAGAGAAACTTGTAATATCCTTCTCGCTGTCGACAGAATAAATCAAACGATAATTTAAAAATATTTGCAAACTTGTCATGATACGAGAAAAATAGAGAACACATGTTTTTCTCGCGATAGGCAAATCGAAAGAAGAACTTGAAATGTCAAACGTAGCAGGAAACTATTTACGTCGTACATGCACACGATCGGTTATAAATTCCGCAACTGGAGTAACTAATTGTATGTACATACGGCATTTAAATGTCGAGAGGATAAGCACGAGTATCGCGTTGTTTGAAAATATAATGAATCGTGAGTTACGATTGCGGCTAAACTTTGTACCGTGAAACAACTCGACGCGCGTAAACAGAAGGATATTCTCTCTGTTTGCCGTAAAACACGAATCGCGAGTTATGTAACTGACCGCGCTCGAGAATGTCAAAGACCATTCGAAGGCATTAAATTGTTCCCGCGATTGCCGCGGCTGAAATGTCGTTCTTATGTATGTATATCGGTCGGATATTGCTCGGCCGTAAACGCGCCCGATCGCGCGAGGCATTCGCTAATTGAATTTAATCTCAATCAGCGTTTTTACGCCGATTTTTACGTCGCCAGCCGATAACTGCTGGCCCGAGACGGTATATTACGAAACTGGTCGGCGCAATGGACTTCGCGTGCATCATGCATACGCGGTAATTGCATCCCGAGTGACGAGGTCGCGAAAGAGATCGTCGAGCGATCCAACTACGCCTCGATCTCCCTCGATTGCCTGCTATCTTGGACCGCCAGTTACCGCTTTATAGAATATACTTGGAAGAACGTGGCGCGTACGATCTATATAACGATTATGAGAGCGCGCCGACGTTTATATAGGGCACTTTCAACGTTAACGTTACGGCGGCTAAAGCAGAAAACACATCGCCGACTTGGCGGCCCTTCTCGTAAAGTGCGCTTTAAACGTGGCTTCGGTAATTGTTCGGTCGCTGCGAAGTACGCAAAAAAAAATCTTTATGATTTTATTTTCTGTCGACGGTGCGAGGAGAGGTACGAGGGGGACCCTAGTAAAAGCAAAGTCGAATCGTTATTTTCCGGGGGCCGTGACGACGATGACCCGCGAGTTTTTAACACGACACTTATTAATAACGAAATCTGCGCGCGAACTCGACACTGACTTTTTTAGCATCTAATGTTCGAACAATCGCTTTAATGTTCATCGATTTATGGAAAGTTATGATAAATAACTTGTCATTGAGCTAAATTAATCGACTCCATTTTTTGCAAATTTCTTAATTGTAATACATGAATTTAAGTATGTAATTAGTTTATAGTTTCTTCATTTATATTTCATGAAGTCACATGATTAGTTTATAATGTCATCATTTTTATTTCACGAAGTCGATTACAGTTTGGTTTCCGTGAGGCTCAAATATCATTTAAAACTCGATGAATAATCGTGGGAAGTGTTTGCTCCATTTTACACAAATAATTCCATGAGAATCTTCAGATCGACACTTTCACGTGAACAGAAATCGTCTCCGATATCTGGCGGATCCACGATAATTATACCAACCTTGAATACCGATTCCCTTTGAAGAGACCGATCGTTGTCGACCCGTACCTATATTCTCAAGGTCTAATAAGTAATAATAAGAAGATAGAGAGAGAGTGCGAATGTATAATGCAATAATTTCGTCGGTTGAAAAAAGTCGCTCGCGTGTCCAAGTAATTACTGGAAGAAAGCCCTCTTCGCATACGCCTCTCCGGTGTAAGTAATGACTATCGCCGTGTAATTCCAGGCCCGCGAGTCTCGTAAAACCTTCCCCCCTCTCTTCCCCTTCGAAAAGAAATAAACAGAAAAATAATCGGATCCATTATACCTCCGTTTGACATCTATATGGGTGTATTGGTAATAATCAGTCGGACCTTGAGGATCGATAGGATCATTTATATGGAATGAAACCGGGAATGTTGGAAGGTGAAGGGCGGTAAATGGCACCTCAAGGCGAAATACTAATAGCGGGGCCTGCGCACAGAAAATGAATCGATCTCAATTATCACGGGAGATACGTCGGAGAGCCTAAAAAACACGTTGCTGCGGGTAAATATATTTATCACTAGCTAGAGAACCTGCATTACACGGCACTCGTCTGTTTTTATTTCCTTATCGCGCGATATTTCCTCTCGCGAAAGAATGAATCTCTCAACTCACTCCGATCTCATCCGAGTAATAACTGGGCCGATAATCCCTTTAGCGCGATCTAAAGATACTTGTTCTGAATTTACTGCGTACACATATAAATATCCGTGATCTCGCAACGATCGAGATCTCCCTCGCTCCAATAATTCATCTCGGTAGCCTTATGGCCTTCCTCCCGCAATAAAATCCGCCACAATGGCCTCCGACGTTTTTATCGTTCCATTTAATAACGACGGCACGGCCAAGTTCCAACTGACGCTAAACGTATATGCCGGGGATATTCATGAATCCGATAATTGTCTCGACCTTGGGACACACGGCACGATCGCGCTCCGCCGTCCGATAAAATTCATCGCATCGATCCGCGCGCGATTTCGACTCGTGTTACTTATTATCCGGCACAACGGGCCGTGCAAACCGCGACGTACGTCCGGATTGGAAATAAACGACTCGCTGAATATTCCGACTTGACATACACACCGGCTCAATAATTGCGGTGGCCTCGAAATACCTCGCGCACTTCTTCGCACTCGAATCGCGCTTCGTAACGAGCACGGGCCGATAAATACGCGCGTTTGAACGAAACGATCGTAACACAAAACTCGTTATCGGGATATGCAACCATTTTGCGCACCATCGCGTTATTCTCGTTATTTGTGGTGAGAAGCTAAGCAAAAAGAGTCGCCAAACATATATTATCTTTTGGGATTTTAAGATTTTTTTCTATCGAATAAAGTTGGAAAAGTACTTTTAATCTCATTAACAAAGAGAATCTCTAAGTAAAATATAAAAATTATTCGGCATTAAAAAGGGAAGAATGAAACAGCGAAATCTGAAAGAGAAATCCAAATCTGTATTCCAGACGTTAATCCATTATATATAATATATATCTCATGGAACGTTTATTCTTCTACAATGTGAATAATTGCGCGACAATAGCCTGCGTAAGAAAATTATGGCGCGATCCAACGCTCACGACTCTTCGACGAATTTTATTAATGCCCATAAGTAACAGACGAGGAATACTTTACGGGTGTCGTTACGGAGTCGTTTCGCGCGGAACCCCGAAGACGACGCGAGGAATCGATGCGAGGATGCTCGAATAAAGTACGACGGCATAAATATGTACGATGCGTGTCCTGGGGAACGAGTACAATTAGAGACGCGGGGGAAGAAGCCCGTTGGAGGAGTCGGAGAAAGAGAAAGAAGGGAATCCCGAATGAGCGATGGTAGAGAAGAGAGAGAGAGAGAGAAAAAAAACGAGTCGGAGCGAGCAGAATATCTCCGAGTCGTGACCCACGTTGCGATGGAGTTATCGGCTATGAACTGACGGGCGCGAAGGGCCCGTCGCGTACCCCGTTGCGGCGCGGATCTCGAAGGCGTAAATTAGTCGAAGGGGGAGAATCGTTTTATTACGAAGAGAAGAGAGCGGAGACGGCGCGATTTCGCGCGCGGCACGAACAACTTCGTGGATACGCCGCTGCCACGCGCGTGCACGCACATTTTATGTTGCTCGTTCTTTTCCCTCGCCCGTTGTCTCAGCGGCCTTTTTACTTCGTCTCGCGCAGCACGTGGACGACGAGAAAAGTTGAGAGACACACCACTGCATCTTCCTTCGTATCTCCGGCAAACTATACTAGCTAGTCTCTATTTCCCCCCCCCCTCCCCCTCCTGTCTTTCTCTCTTTCTCCATGCATCTTTTCTGCATCGTCTTCTACACAGAAATCTCGCGCGTTTGCGATCAGTGGTTCTCCACGCGTACCTACTCAGCAATCGCAATTCATGATGATGTAAACAGCTACTAAAACTGTGAAAATTGAAGTTTTATACAAAGTTCAATGCAACTTTTACAGATTGTGATTATAAATTATACTACACTTAAATTCGTAGTGTCAAATTATACTCAATTTGAGTCATTTTTAACTATTCCATGGGTTGCCACTGCTCCTACTCAATATTTCATTAATTTTGACTAAAAGCCCATGTAGGATTTGCCGAGGTAGGCAACGTGGCCATTGTTCGGTGCGTTATCGCATATCCAAAGTTTCGGACGCCTAAATTCGGCCAATATTCAGCCAAATATCTTGTCACCAACATTGGTAATTATATTAAAGGCCAATATTTGGATCAACATTAATGAACCTACTTTGGCATTTGTACATAAAACCAATGATTGGCCTATGATTAAAGATCAAACATTTGTAAGTCGATTCTGAACTATTGTTCGAACCACCATTGACTAACCGATCTTGGTGTATATATTC